>JBAJFG010000306.1:250000-432585 GCA_037903475.1 Ancylostoma caninum
TATTTTTACATGAACATGAAATCATGCATGATAAAGTGAACATGAAATCATGCGTGATAACCACCAATGGTATTGCAAGCGATTTCCAGATTATGGCCATAACAGATGATTACGTGAAGGCACCGCTCCCAGATTTCAAGCCACCATGGGAACTCGATAGGGGAATACTGCTTTACAACATGGAGCTGCTTTTGAGAGAAAACAACCCTCATTACATTTACCGAGCAGGACTGGGAATAGAAGACACAGAACCTCCTGAAGAGTTTCCTCTTTCTGTACTCCAGAAGTCATTACCAACTGTGAGTGCCTCTTCTTTGTTACAAAAATCTGATTGCGTTTGATTGCGCAGTTGATTCCGCAGCGATAGGTGAATCGAATGCAAACTGTAGGAGGGATATAATGCGCATTGGAGCCAGATAATGTTGGCTGTCTAGCGTGCGGTAGGAAATTTCCGATGGAAGCCGGCATTGACTAGGTTGTCATTGGAGAGGCAGGGGGGGGGGGAGGGGGGTAGTGGATATAAGAAGAGCTGTTACTTACTATAATACACTCAGACAACCGAGGAGCTCTACCTCAGTGCGCGCGGCCTGGTCCGGCTATGTCCCGCGTAAAACCACACAAGTGCAACGGTACACAGAGCGGGGTGCTCTTCTGTTCAAATACGGCTATCTGCAAAGGATTTTGGAGATCGTCTGCCGCAGAAGACTTCCGCGTTTACGGCTGCGGTGCGTTTTCCGTCGCTGGCATTTTCGAAAAAGCCCGGAAATTTACGTTATCGGCGTTGGAGATGTAAGTTCTCCTGCTTTTCAATATATCCCAGTGCGATTTTTTTGCGCGCGCCAACTTGGTGTGTAGGATTCATTTCCTCGACTTGAGCTACGCTAGTTGGTATTATTTCAACATAATTTATTTTGTACAAATTTATTAAATCGCTCAGTAAAACAATCACTCAAATACAGCCCTGAGCATTACCGCTGCCTGCGAATATCGCATCCTCGTAGTTCAAAAAAACCTATACAAGCAATTCTATACTCCTCCAAAGTTATGAACAAAAACAATTGCACCAAATAGAGAAAGTCCCAGAGATGATTATTCTACCACATCCTTAGCATAATATTACAGCCATCAATTCGGAACCACTATTCTTCTGCACTACAAAGCAAACAGCAGAAATTGTGCAGAGAGCCAAATTCATGAAAGAAGTGATTTTGGAACACAGTTTCTATAAACTCTCACCGAAAATGCAATAAGGAGCGATCTCACGCCAACCCTAAGCATAGAGGAGGGATCCACGGGCTTGGTGAGATACAGTAGCGAGCAAAAAGATTGCAACTTTGGTTTTTCGTCTATAACTTCTTTCAGAGCAAAGCGTGGGAGTTCAATTTTTTATGGGATTTGTGGATACTCATGCGAGATAGAAATAAGGAATAACCCCTTCACTCCACTGACTTCACGTTTTTTAAGAGAAATTTTTCTCATAGAAGCCTTAATTTTGTAATTTGGCACCATCCGCAATCTGTATATATAAAAGCGAAACTGTGTGTGTGTGTGTGTGTGTGTGTGTGTGTGTGTGTGTGTGTGTGTGTGTGTGTGTGTGTGTGTGTGTGTGTGTGTGTGTGTGTGTGTGTGTGTGTGTGTGTGTGTGTGTGTGTGTGTGTGTGTGTGTGTGTGTGTGTGTGTGTGTGTGTGTGTGTGTGTGTGTGTGTGTGTGTGTGTGTGTGTGTGTGTGTGTGTGTGTGTGTGTGTGTGTGTGTGTGTGTGTGTGTGTGTGTGTGTGTGTGTGTGTGTGTGTGTGTGTGTGTGTGTGTGTGTGTGTGTGTGTGTGTGTGTGTGTGTGTGTGTGTGTGTGTGTGTGTGTGTGTGTGTGTGTGTGTGTGTGTGTGTGTGTGTGTGTGTGTGTGTGTGTGTGTGTGTGTGTGTGTGTGTGTGTGTGTGTGTGTGTGTGTGTGTGTGTGTGTGTGTGTGTGTGTGTGTGTGTGTGTGTGTGTGTGTGTGTGTGTGTGTGTGTGTGTGTGTGTGTGTGTGTGTGTGTGTGTGTGTGTGTGTGTGTGTGTGTGTGTGTGTGTGTGTGTGTGTGTGTGTGTGTGTGTGTGTGTGTGTGTGTGTGTGTGTGTGTGTGTGTGTGTGTGTGTGTGTGTGTGTGTGTGTTTCTATGTTCGGAATAGAAATCGCGGAGGCTTATAGGCTACCTTGCACCTGGGATTATCGATTGGTTTATCGATTATATTGATTTTATTTATTTTTCGCTCTTCTTGACTACGGACTAGCGAGAACATGCGCTGAACACGAATACGACAACCATTTTGTATGACACTATCGATTTATCAATTTTATTGATTTTTCGCCATTCTTGCCCAGGAGGCGATGAGGACATGTCTACTGGGGCACCTCAATACGCTGAACACGGATACGGCAATCATTTTGAGCAAAATGTCGACTTATTGATTTTATTGATTTCTCACTATTCTTGCCCACTGAGGGGTAAAGACATGTCTACCGGAGTATCACAGTGCGCTGAACACGGATATGATAACCGTTTTGACCGAAATATCGATTTGTCTGTTATATTGATTTTTCGACATCCATGCACACGGGTCGGTGAAAATGTGCCTTCTGGGACTTTCCGAAACGCTGAACGTGGATGAGGCAAGCACTGTATCACTATATAGTAAAACTCATCTGTTTGTGTGTTTGTCTGTAATCGCTTATATCTCACGATCCAGAGGACAAACACACATGAAACCTATACCGTTCGACTCAGAATTGTGCCCTCCTGTGCAACGTCAGGGTGTTTTGCCGTTTCCGAGAAAAACGATTTTATCGATTTTTGGCCCCCTATCCCCATCACTATATAGTAAAACTCATCTATTTGTGTGTTTGTCTGTAATCGCTTATATCTCACGATCCAGAGGACGAACACACATGAAACCTATACAGTTCGACTCAGAATTGTGCCCTCCTGTGCAACGTCAGGGTCTTTTGCCGTTTCCGAGAAAAACGATTTTATCGATTTTTGGCCCCCTATCCCCATCACTATATAGTAAAACTCATCTGTTTGTGTGTTTGTCTGTAATCGCTTATATCTCACGATCCAGAGGACAAACACACATGAAACCTATACCGTTCGACTCAGAATTGTGCCCTCCCGTGCAATGTCAGGGTCTTTTGCCGTTTCCGAGAAAAACGATTTTATCGATTTTTGGCCCCCTATCCCCATCACTATATAGTAAAACTCATCTGTTTGTGTGTTTGTCTGTAATCGCTAATATCTCACGATCCAGAGGACAAACACACATGAAACCTATACCGTTCGACTCAGAATTGTGCCCTCCCGTGCAACGTCAGGGTCTTTTGCCGTTTCCGAGAAAAACGATTTTATCGATTTTTGGCCCCCTATCCCCATCACTATATAGTAAAACTCATCTGTTTGTGTGTTTGTCTGTAATCGCTTATATCTCACGATCCAGAGGACAAACACACATGAAACCTATACAGTTCGACTCAGAATTGTGCCCTCCTGTGCAACGTCAGGGTCTTTTGCCGTTTCCGAGAAAAACGATTTTATCGATTTTTGGCCCCCTATCCCCATCACTATATAGTAAAACTCATCTGTTTGTGTGTTTGTCGGTAATCGCTTATATCTCACGATCCAGAGGACAAACACACATGAAACCTATACCGTTCGACTCAGAATTGTGCCCTCCTGTGCAATGTCAGGGTCTTTTGCCGTTTCCGAGAAAAACGATTTTATCGATTTTTGGCCCCCTATCCCCATCACTATATAGTAAAACTCATCTGTTTGTGTGTTTGTCTGTAATCGCTTATATCTCACGATCCAGAGGACAAACACACATGAAACCTATACCGTTCGACTCAGAATTGTGCCCTCCTGTGCAATGTCAGGGTCTTTTGCCGTTTCCGAGAAAAACGATTTTATCGATTTTTGGCCCCCTATCCCCATCACTATATAGTAAAACTCATCTGTTTGTGTGTTTGTCTGTAATCGCTTATATCTCACGATCCAGAGGACAAACACACATGAAACCTATACCGTTCGACTCAGAATTGTGCCCTCCTGTGCAATGTCAGGGTCTTTTGCCGTTTCCGAGAAAAACGATTTTATCGATTTTTGGCCCCCTATCCCCATCACTATATAGTAAAACTCATCTGTTTGTGTGTTTGTCTGTAATCGCTTATATCTCACGATCCAGAGGACAAACACACATGAATCCTATACCGTTCGACTCAGAATTGTGCCCTCCTGTGCAATGTCAGGGTCTTTTGCCGTTTCCGAGAAAAACGATTTTATCGATTTTTGGCCCCCTATCCCCATCACTATATAGTAAAACTCATCTGTTTGTGTGTTTGTCTGTAATCGCTTATATCTCACGATCCAGAGGACAAACACACATGAAACCTATACCGTTCGACTCAGAATTGTGCCCTCCTGTGCAATGTCAGGGTCTTTTGCCGTTTCCGAGAAAAACGATTTTATCGATTTTTGGCCCCCTATCCCCATCACTATATAGTAAAACTCATCTGTTTGTGTGTTTGTCTGTAATCGCTTATATCTCACGATCCAGAGGACAAACACACATGAAACCTATACCGTTCGACTCAGAATTGTGCCCTCCTGTGCAACGTCAGGGTCTTTTGCCGTCTCCGAGAAAAACGATTTTATCGATTTTTGGCCCCCTATCCCCACCACTATATAGTAAAACTCATCTGTTTGTGTGTTTGTCTGTAATCGCTTATATCTCACGATCCAGAGGACAAACACACATGAAACTTATACCGTTCGACTCAGAATTGTGCCCTCCTGTGCAACGTCAGGGTCTTTTGCCGTTTCCGAGAAAAACGATTTTATCGATTTTTGGCCCCCTATCCCCATCACTATATAGTAAAACTCATCTGTTTGTGTGTTTGTCTGTAGTCGCTTATATCTCACGATCCAGAGGACAAACACACATGAAACCTATACCGTTCGACTCAGAATTGTGCCCTCCTGTGCAACGTCAGGGTCTTTTGCCGTTTCCGAGAAAAACGATTTTATCGATTTTTGGCCCCCTATCCCCATCACTATATAGTAAAACTCATCTGTTTGTGTGTTTGTCTGTAATCGCTTATATCTCACGATCCAGAGGACAAACACACATGAAACCTATACCGTTCGACTCAGAATTGTGCCCTCCTGTGCAACGTCAGGGTCTTTGCCGTTTCCGAGAAAAACGATTTTATCGATTTTTGGCCCCCTATCCCCATCACTATATAGTAAAACTCATCTGTTTGTGTGTTTGTCTGTAATCGCTTATATCTCACGATCCAGAGGACAAACACACATGAAACCTATACCGTTCGACTCAGAATTGTGCCCTCCTGTGCAACGTCAGGGTCTTTGCCGTTTCCGAGAAAAACGATTTTATCGATTTTTGGCCCCCTATCCCCATCACTATATAGTAAAACTCATCTGTTTGTGTGTTTGTCTGTAATCGCTTATATCTCACGATCCAGAGGACAAACACACATGAAACCTATACCGTTCGACTCAGAATTGTGCCCTCCTGTGCAACGTCAGGGTCTTTGCCGTTTCCGAGAAAAACGATTTTATCGATTTTTGGCCCCCTATCCCCATCACTATATAGTAAAACTCATCTGTTTGTGTGTTTGTCTGTAATCGCTTATATCTCACGATCCAGAGGACAAACACACATGAAACCTATACCGTTCGACTCAGAATTGTGCCCTCCTGTGCAACGTCAGGGTCTTTTGCCGTTTCCGAGAAAAACGATTTTATCGATTTTTGGCCCCCTATCCCCATCACTATATAGTAAAACTCATCTGTTTGTGTGTTTGTCTGTAATCGCTTATATCTCACCATCCAGAGGACAAACACACATGAAACCTATACCGTTCGACTCAGAATTGTGCCCTCCTGTGCAACGTCAGGGTCTTTCGCCGTTTCTGAGAGAAACGATTTTATCGATTTTTGGTCCCCTATCCCCATCACTGTATAGTAAAACTCATCTGTTTGTGTGTTTGTCTGTAATCGCTTATATCTCACGATCCAGAGGACAAACACACATGAAACCTATACCGTTCGACTCAGAATTGTGCCCTCCTGTGCAACGTCAGGGTCTTTCGCCGTTTCTGAGAAAAACGATTTTATCGATTTTTGGTCCCCTATCCCCGTCACTATATAGTAAAACTCATCTGTTTGTGTGTTTGTCCGTAATCGCTTATATCTCACGATCCAGAGGACAAACACACATGAAACCTATACCGTTCGACTCAGGATTGTGCCCTCCTGTGCAACGTCAGGGTCTTTCGCCGTTTCTGAGAAAAACGATTTTATCGATTTTTGGTCCCCTATCCCCATCACTATATAGTAAAACTCATCTGTTTGGGTGTTTGTCTGTAATCGCTTATATCTCACGATCTAGAGGACAAACACACATCAAACCTATACCGTTCGACTCAGAATTGTGCCCTCCTGTGCAATGTCAGGGTCTTTTGCCGTTTCCTAGAAAAACGATTTTATCGATTTTTGGCCCCCTATCCCCATCACTATATAGTAAAACTCATCTGTTCGTGTGTTTGTCTGTAATTGCTTATATCTCACGATCCAGAGGACAAACACACATGAAACCTATACCGTTCGACTCAGAATTATGCCCAGTCAGTTTTGAAACGTGTATGTTCCGGAACCACAAGAGGTATAAAGCAAACAAATACCTGGGGCGAGAACCCCTTTTACGGAACACAAAAAACCACACCGATCAATAAAAATATTTATTAGAATAAGAGTGAGATGAGGGTTAAGAGTAAGAGATTATGTAGACGAGTTGTAGAAACAGGTCCAGACCATTGTGTGAGTCGTGTCGGTTATATACGGAGGTGTTCCCGCGTGATTCCTTCGTATTGATGGAAGATCATTTATCTGTGGATCACTGGTCGCGTCCCAACATGCCCCCTCCTTCCGAGGAGTTCGCTCCACTCGAACTCAGGTCCAGGCTCTGTAGTGCGCGTTCGGTAGCTCTCGCAGCGCTTCGAATCCACCTTTTCTGCTTCCGCTTAAGCTTATTTTTATTAATGCCTCCCTTATCCGCTACAATCGGAATTCCGGATTGCGTATCTTCACGGGGCGGCTTCCCGGCCCCTCCACACGGGCGGTGACGAACATAATTCGAAGGAGGCAAAGCTTCAAGCTGCACGTACGACCAGAGTTGGTTCCGCATAATGTCGTAAAACAATCGAGCTCGATCTTCGTAGAGCCATTTAGTGACGTTGGGAATCTGTCCCACGGCAAAACACGGAGACGATGGGTCTATCACACCAGGACCGGACGGTAGCTTGTCTACAACCTGTCCTGCTAGCTCCATTCGCTCTTCGAGATATCCATGGACATGCTTTCTGGCTTGGTCCATTACGCGATTCCACGTAGCCAGATCTGTGGGCATAGGCCCCGGCAATAGATAGACACGGCTACCGCACCGCAGCCACATGTTCAGCGCGCTCACGAACGGCAACCACATTGACGCTCTCTTTGGTTCCTCAGGCGGTAACACGTAGATGACATGTCCTACATCGTCACGGAATAGTTCGTTACGCCTGAGATGGACCTCCGCAAACTCTTTATAGTAGAAAATGTCGACCATCTTCAGCTTGTTGCTTACGAATTTCAACCTGCGCAAAACTTCCGGAATTATCAAGACGACCTTCTGATGCTCGGATTGCCACGAGTCTTTGACATCTTTCCAGCTGGTTTTTCCAGGCAGACGCCATCCAATTTCAAACATCTCCGTCAGATCATACGGCCAACCACACACATGCGCGTGGCGCATCACGGCATTCGCGGGTATCGTCGTTGCGAACAAAGATACGTGTAGACATCGAGTTTTGAAAAACGAGTACGCCAAAGCAACACTCCGTGCGGTAATTCTGCGATGGAATGGATCCTGAATCCAGCGTAACTTCTCGGCCAACGTGCCAGAACCATTCCAAATGGCAAAGATCCGTGCGGCTTCAAGAACATTCTCTACTCTATGATCACAAGCAGGCGCAGGCAGCGACGGAATTAGGTCCATGGCTCTGATCGAGGTGCTACAATGGCATCTTGTCCCAACATCTGGCGTGAGCCCCGGGTGGTCTGGCATCAATGGGAACGGTTGTCCCATACATCGAAATTTCCCGTGCAGGAAATGCATTTCATCTTTTACGTCGAATTCTCTCTCCGACCTGAAATCACGAACATTAATCGACGCTTTACTCAGACGTGCGCACAACACTCTCTTCCTCGCCTTACGCCTCGCCGTTCTCCCGCTTACAGGCTCATTTGAAATACCATCGGGACACCTTAATAGTAGATCGTATTGCACTCTTACCGGCTCTTCGTCCACGCCGATCTTGGTTATCAGCGCGAAGTTTTCGCTACTCTCAAGGACCCTATACGGTCCTCCCCACTCGCAAGTCAGCTTAGGGTGCCTCCCCTTCCTGCGTTCTGTAGGCAGTTTCGTGAACACCCGTTCACCTACCTTTGGTGCTTTCTCACCATTGACTTTGTGTCGCAAATCATACACATTTTTCATCTTTTCTCGGTATCTGGAAGCGTGCTCCTTCACCTCCTCCCTTATGAGCTGCATGCCCCGCATCAGCTCCGTCCGGTAATCATCCAGGTCAATCTGATATGGGGTCACCATGTTCTCCGGAATCACTTCCGATGGAGTCACTGGATCGAACCCATGTAATAAAAAGAAAGGACTCTCTCCTGTTGCCGAATGGGGGGTCACGTTGTACGCATATACCGCATGCGGCAACATGACGTCCCAGTAATCGGGAAACTGCACTTTCTTCTTCAATATCCTTTGGAGGGTTTCAATGGCCCTTTCACTGGCACCGTTCTCCCTCGAATTGTAGCCTTTAGTTGTCGTGTGCTTTATTCCTACGGCACTGGCCACTCCCTCAATGACTGCGTTGACGAACTCCGTACCCTGGTCCGTATGTAGCTGCTTTGGCCACCTTCCTCCCTCACAAATCCAGCGCTGGAAAATAACTTCCGCCACCGTTTTTGCTGTCTTGTCAGGTACCGCGTAGGCACCCATCCACTTTGAGAAGTGGTCAACCACTACAACTACATATTTCATCCCGCTTGCGCTTAAACCCATCTCCAAAAGATCCACGCATACTACTTCATACGGTTTATTTGCCACGAACGGTTTCAATGGTGGCACCATCGGTTTCCTGGGGTTTGAAAGCAGGCAACTTCGACGTTCCCGTATCCATTTTGCAATATCCTGCTCCATTCCCTCCCAGAAAACTCGTTTTCGCAACATTTGCAGGATCTTTTTCTTTGAGAAATGTCCGGCCATACTTCCTGCGTGCGCCTCTTCAACGACTTGTCGCCGCATTTCTGTTGGCACTACTCTCACCATTTCTCCATCCTGGGTTATTAGCTGTAAATCGCCATCCGCTAAACAGAAATCGGCCACAGCCAAAGATTTCTTCATTCTTGGGAGCTTGATCTCATGGTCCATCTCACCTTTCCGCAGCCACTCCAAGATTTTGCTGTACTCAGGGTCCTTTTTACATAACGCAAGCCACTCCGATTCTTGCTGTGGCGGTTCCTGCACAGTGCAGACAATCTTCTCGTTTTCGTCACAGGTCTGCGGTACCTCCTCCTTTGTAAGTAGCACACCTCGTGACAGAGCATCTGCCACTGGATTGGCCTTACCCTTCACATAGTTTATCTCCACATTGTACTGTTGGATCTCGAGCGCCCAACGCAACACTCGTCCTGACACGTTGCTTCTTTTAAATAGCGCGGTCAACGGCAAATGGTCGGTCTTCACCACCACTTTTGTGCCATAGACGAAAAAGTGGAACTTTCTCAAGGCGAATACTACTGCCAAAGCTTCGGTATCCGTTATGTGATAGTTTCGCTCCGCCTTGGACAATCGCTTTGAGGCGAAATAGATCGGGTGCAAGTACCCATCCGTTCCTTCCTGTGACAAGACTGCTCCTATCCCCTGACCAGAAGCATCCGTATGGATAACGAATGGCCTTGTGCCTTCACGTGCAGCCTGGAAATCTGGCTGAGCTAGCACAGGTGTTGTTGCCATTCTCCTTTTCAATTCTTGAAATGCTTCCTCTTCTTCTGAGCCCCACTTCCATGCTCTCTTGGCGCTGGTTAAGTCGTAGAGGGATTTGGCTACTTTAGAAAAGTTCATCACAAACTTCCTGTAATAGCCGCATAAGCCCAAAAATGTGCGCATTTCCGCCAGGTTGTTCGGTCTCGGATATTCTCTGATCTTCTCAATTTTAGCCGGGTCGACGTGTACGCCTTCTGCGTCAACCTCATGTCCCACAAATGATACCTTACTTTCCATCAGTACACACTTTTGTGGTTTCAGTTTGAGGTTCGCGCGTTGCAGTGCGTCCATCACCTTCGTCAACACCTCATAGTGCCTTTCCTCGGACTCCGTTGCTACCAAGATGTCATCAATATAGACAAACACTTCCCTATCCTTTAGGTCTCCTAGCACGGAATCCATTAGTCGTTGGAATTCGGCTGGTGACGTTGAAAGTCTGAAAGGCAACACTGTGAACTCGAATAGTCCCTCCGAAGTCGTGAAAGCGCTCTTCCGCCTAGCATCCGCAGAAAGCGGGATCTGCCAATATCCGGAGGCTAAATCCAGTGTCGAGAAAAACCTCTTACCCTGCAGGCTCTGAAGCATACTGTCGATGGAGGGAAGTGGGTAAGCGTCCTGCTTTGTGTGCTTGTTCAGCTCTCTGTAGTCAACACACAGCCGCAACGTCCCATCCTTCTTGCGGACCAGAACGACAGGCGATGCCCAGTCAGAGCTAGATTTCTCCACAATCCCTCGCTCCAACAGTCCCTTCAGAATTTCTTTGAACTCCGCTCTTGCGCCCAAAGGCACAGGCCGTGTCCTCTGTCTTATGGGCCTAGTATTGCCCGTATCAATTTCATGATGGACTAGGTTGGTTTGAGTCAACTCCTTATCTTCTACCGCAAATACGTTATTCTTCCGTCTCACCAGTTGTTCAAGTCTACAGCCCAACTCTTTTCCTCCACGGTTTTGGATTAGATAGCGTTGCAGCTGTTCCTGGCGTTCTGTTGGGGACAAACTCTGCTTTGTAAGTACTAACATTTCTGCTACCACTGCATTACTTCTCCTCTCGTCTGCAGGTTCGGGCTCTCGTATCCATTCGCCCACCTTTTGACCGGCTCGAAAAACCATTGGTTCAACCATGTTGTTCACAACTGGTAATTCCACGGTACCGGTTCCATCGGACGAACATGTTCCGGATGCAATAACTTCCTCATCCGACAGCAGAAATTTCGTTTTCACCTCACCACAACCTTCTAGACGCAACCAGCCCAGCTCTCCAGGAGGTATGTACACTCGATGACTGACCGTAGCATCTCTCTGTGTACTCGCTAAGTCAGCCTGAGTGCTCTCGTCGTCTCTGCGGTAAACGATTTCGCCACTTATTTTCTGTAAATGATATCCCAGCAAATGCAAAAGGTTAGTGCCGATGATGACTATATCGTCGCCTTTCTCCGTAACGTACATGCTGGCTGTTATAGTCCTACCTTGATCGCCACACTCTGTAACTGGAAGAACAACCAAGGCGAAGAAAGTCATACTGTTTCCTGATGCATCCACTATATTTCTTGTTTTGTCCATTTCCACTTCACGTACTTCCTCGTCGATGTTTATGCCTCTATCCAACGCCTGGCGCAAAACCTGGATCGGTAATATTGATATCTCAGATCCGGTATCCAGAAGCGCTGTCCACTGCTTACCCAGGATCTCGACCTGAACAGTTGTCTTGGCTCCGTAAATGCCACTACTGTCGCCTTTCCCTTCTTTCGGTTTGGCCTCTGCGGCTCGACATCCCAGGGCCTGCACTCGTGTTGACAGCGAAGTCACCCGTTTTGACTCCGTCCCTCCAGTTGTCATCCTTCTCCGAGGGTTATTGCACTCTCGTGCAAAATGCCCTATTCCCTCGCAGTTATAACACCTTGTTTCGCTAGGGTTCCTCTTCGTGAATCTTCTTAGCTCCGCCACACGCTGGTTTTCCTAGCCTCCTCACTCGATTTTACGCCCGGCCGATCATTCTTGTGATCACTCTTCCTTTCCCGAATTCGCTCCGCTCTTCTATCCCCTATCTCTGGGGCGAATCGCTGCTTCGAATTCTGCATGGTTATCCTCCTACGCTCTACTCGCTTTGCGACATCTTTCAAACTATCATGGGCTGCATCCCTGTCCTTCTCCATTGCTTCTAGCAGGTGGTATGATTCGTTCCACATTGCCAACTGTTCGTACAGCTTCTGCGCTCGGACTGATGCTAGCGCCCTTCCCGTCAAGTCGGGGTATGCCTTGCTGGTTAGCCTCTCCAACTCGACGCAAAACTCCGCCACTGTTTGTGAGTCTGTTTTCCTGAGCTTTTGAAGTTCCCCTATCGCCATGACTTCCCTATTCCGTGCATCTGCTTTCACCAACTTCCGCATTTCCTCTACCATAACTTCAAACACCTCCCTCTTATGCTGAGGTATGCTCTCGAATTGCGCCCTAGCTTTCCCTTTCAACTTGGACCTAAACAGCGCACATAGCTCTCGGTCCTCCCAGTCTCTCCTCGGGTACTTTAGCTGGAACGCATCGTAAAAACTAGTAAAGCTGTAGTCGTCATCCTTTCCCGAGTACACCTGTACCTCGGGCAATGACGCGCTCTTGAAGTATCTGCCCAAGTACGTGTCCTCGTTACCCTCTGTGCTTCTGTAACTCCTACGGCCTAAGGGAGATCCCCTACGGTGCCACTCTGCCTCACTCCTCTCACTATCAGATGAAGAGGTCCTACCTGTCCTCGGGATCCTCCACGTTTGTGTCAACGAGTGGGACTTGTTTGCAGTCGAGCCCTGCCATACTGCATGCCTTTTTCCACCATTCTGCAAAAGATCATTCATTGGTTCCGATCGTTGCTTCAAATACAATAGAGCTTCCACGCCCTTTCTACCGTTCAACGAAAACTGTTTCTCACCTGGCATCCCTGGCCTCTCCTCCCTAGCTGGGGACTCCCTCGGCCTCTGTGCCTGACGCAGTTGTTCCAGTTCCTTTTCCTTTTCTAGCAACTGTCGCTTGAGGCGCTCCATCTCAGCGTCCTTCTCGCTAGCTAGCTTTTCCTGTAACTGGCATAATTTTTTCTCTTGTCTGTTTATCTGTGTCACCAAATCTTCTACCTTTTCCAATATCTCTGTACTATCCCAACCAAAACGCAGCTCTAGTGCATCGACCACGTTTTGACTTGATTCTAGTGCAATCAGTTTGTCAACTATAGCACTGCGCGAGCTACATTCCAAACATTCTAGCACTAAATCCGTCCACCTTACATGCTCTTCCATACGCGCGAAGCTTTCGTGCGCCTCTCTCACTTTCTCTACCACACTCTCTACCGCCAACCTTGTCACTCTATCTATCGCGCACAACCGTTTGTCCGTAGTGCGCATGTATTTTGCGGCTTCTGCCATTATTTCCACCCCAGCTCTTTTAATGCTCTTGGTGATGTCCTCACAAACCTGAGAGCAACTGGAGTCCTTTCCGACGTCCATAGGGGTGTCCCCGACATCTTCCATTGTTCCGTCACTGTCGACCGATTCAATATCCTCCTCAAGCATGGCTCGGGACACACCTGGAACATGCAGCTCATCTGACTCTTCCCTTACTTCGGCCATACCACCCTTCTCACGATTTACTGTAGCGCTAGCCTGGGGCGCCTCGTTTTCCACTGCTCCAGTGACTCCAGACATCCTCCCGATTGAACCGACCGTCGATCAATAATCGGCGATAGGTTCCCCTTTATCGGGCCGATGTCCGGAACCACCACGGCAAAACTCGATCCGCTATGTTACTAGCAGATCAGTGCCGCTGAGAGCTTGCACTGCTCACTCACGCGTTATAAACGCCCGAGGCTAGCGGTGCAGCAACAAAAACACACCAACAAAAACGAAACGGCAGTTCCAAGACCGCCACAGGATCAACACTCCGTGCCCAGCCCTATGCGATATCGATCGCGGCGGGACTCGGCAGGCCTATCGATCGGTGGTGTTCTTGTGATCCGCTGACTTGTGGTCCGGCTCGGCCCCCAAGTCAGTTTTGAAACGTGTATGTTCCGGAACCACAAGAGGTATAAAGCAAACAAATACCTGGGGCGAAAACCGCTTTTACGGAACACAAAAAACCACACCGATCAATAAAAATATTTATTAGAATAAGAGTGAGATGAGGGTTAAGAGTAAGAGATTATGTAGACGAGTTGTAGAAACAGGTCCAGACCATTGTGTGACTCGTGTCGGTTATATACGGAGGTGTTCCCGCGTGATTCCTTCGTATTGATGGAAGATCATTTATCTGTGGATCACTGGTCGCGTCCCAACAGCCCTCCTGTGCAACGTCAGGGTCTTTGCCGTTTCCGAGAAAAACGATTTTATCGATTTTTGGCCCCCTATCCCCATCACTATATAGTAAAACTCATCTGTTCGTGTGTTTGTCTGTAACTAGTGGCCCCGTAAGCCACGTTATTGTGCTACTTTCCGTAGTGTGACGGTATTGACCCGGTGTGGTTTTTCGTGCGCGCCAACAGGTTGTGTGAGATTCACACCCTCAAATCGAGCTACACTATCTCACAACTGTATGTGTATATCTACATATAACATTATTCAGTCGAAAAAGAGCACGTAGCGTAGCGAATGAGAGAAGATAACTCACAGAATCCGTGAATCAATTTGTTTTGTTGTTTCTATCTCTGTCTTTCGCGAGCAGCGACCATACCAAGGACTGCATGAAATACAGAACACAACTGCTTTTCTGTTGTACAAACCACTCGGTCAATAACTCAGTAAGCCAACCATACAAACGCACCCTCAGCATTACCACTGTATGTGACTATCCCATCCTTCTAGTTCAAACCAAACTTATTCTAAAAACTTTATACTTTCCCAAAGTTTTGAACAAAAACTGAAAACAAATTATTGTGAGAAGAGAATAAGCATCACGACCGCCTATTTCCACCAATCTTCTTTGTCATTACTCAGCGATATTCACCGACACGACGTGGCTCATTTATACTAAACCAAAAAAAAATTCCAAGTGATGATTAAGAAAGTGATCAATACTCAAATCCACATGACCTAGGGAAGTTGAAGGGAGATGATCAACAGGCTTGATGGGATAAATGAGAAGGAGAATAAGTTATTGGTTATTTTTCGCTTAAGCTCAGGAAACGAAGATGCTTCATGAGATTGGTGGGATACTTGGGGAGGTGATCTACGGTGTTGGCGGAATACATGGGATGGGTGCGTAAATTATTGTTTAGGCTTTTGTCTGAGCTTCTGGAAAGGAATGTAATCCACGGGCTTGTGGGGATACATGAGGAGGGTGCACAAGTAATTTTCTAGACTTTTGCCTGAGTTTCTAGTAGTGGAGGTGGTCCACGGGGTTGGCGAGAAACATTGGGTGGGTGCGCAATTTACTGTCCAGGCTTTTGTTTGAGTTTCTGGAAAGGGAGGTAATCCACGGGCTTGGCGGGATACATGAGGTGGGTGCGCAAGTTACTTTCTAGACTTTTGTCTGAGTTTCTTGGAAGGGAGGCAATCCACGGGGTTGGCGGAATACATGGGGTGGGTGCGTAAGATATTGTCTAGGCTTTTGTCTGAGTTTCTGGAAAGGGAGGTGGTCCACGGGGTTGGCGGGATACATGAGGTGGGTGCGCAACTTATTTTGTAGACTTTTGCCTGAGTTTCTAGTAGTGGAGGTGGTTCACGGGGTTGGCGAGAAACATTGGATGGGTGCGCAAGTAACTGTCCAGGTTTTTCCCTGAGTTTCTTGGAAGGGAGGCAATCCATGGGGTTGGTGGGATACATGGGGTGGGTGCGTAAATTACTGTCCAGGTTTTTGCCTAAGCTTCTGGAAAGGGGGGTAATCTACGGGGTTGGCGAGATACACTGGGTGGGTGCGCAATCTATTGTCCAGGCTTTTGTTTGAGCTTCTGGAAAGGAAGGTGGTCCACGGGGTTGGCGGGATACATGAGGTGGGTGCGCAAGTTACTGTCCAGGTTTTTGCCTAAGCTTCTGGAAAGGGGGGTAATCTACGGGGTTGGCGAGATACACTGGGTGGGTGCGCAATCTATTGTCCAGGCTTTTGTTTGAGCTTCTGGAAAGGAAGGTGGTCCACGGGGTTGGCGAGATACATTGGGTGGGTGCGCAATTTATTGTCCAGGCTTTTGTTTGAATTTCTAGTAAGGGAGGTGGTCCACGGGGTTGGTGAGACACATTAGGTGGGTGCGCAAGTTATTGTCTAGGCTTTTGCGCGAGGTAGTAACCCCGTGAGTTCCTTGGCTCAAAGTTTCACCGCATTCTATCAGTGTTGGTATTAGAGTTCGAGTAGAGTGTCTGCAAACAAACCTAATTAAGCACTTCATTCAGTCTCAACACCTGTCTGAATAGAACTAATCCTTAGAATTTGAGAAACTCAAACTAAACAGTGGCAAACAGCTTGTCGAGGAGTCACAAAATGCCAAAATTGACTGATTGAAATTTTTGAAGACCACGACCTTCTTTTTGTTGAAGATCAATGAACAAGTGTTGCCTTTTGCCTGAAGCCAACGCCGCTTTACCACTGAGCCAGCCAGCCGGACTCAAGGAAAAATTCCGGCCAACAGACCTCGCCAATTCACTACTGGCCCAGTTGAACTCAAGGAAAAGTTCCGACCAATGAACCAGTGCGTCCCTTTACCTAAAACCAGCGCTACTTTACCACTAGCCCAGTCAAACCCAAGGGAAAATACCGCGCAGTGGACAAGTGTGCCCCTTTATCTGAGACCAGCAACTGTTTACCACTGACCCAGTGGAACCCAAGGGAAAGTCCTGACCAACGGACCCGTGTGCCCCTTTACCTGAGACCAGCAACTGTTTACCACTAACCCAGTGGAACCCAAAGGAAAGTCCTGACCAACGGACCCGTGTGCCCCTTTACCTGAGACCGGCGCCTGTTTACCATTGGCCCAGTCGAACCCAAGGGAAAGTCCTGACCAACGGACTCGTGTGCCCCTTTACCTGAGACCGGCGCCTGTTCACCATTGGCCTAATCGAACCCAAGGGAAGATCCTGACCAACGGACCCGTGTGCCCGTTTACCTGAGACCGGCGCCTGTTTACAATTGGCCCAGTCGAACCCAAGGGAAAATCCTGACCAACGGACCCGTGTGCCCCTTTACCTGAGACCGGCGCCTGTTCACCATTGGCCTAATCGAACCCAAGGGAAGATCCTGACCAACGGACCCGTGTGCCCCTTTACCTGAGACCGGCGCCTGTTTACCATTGGCCCAGTCGAACCCAAGGGAAAGTCCTGACCAACGGACTCGTGTGCCCCTTTACCTGAGACCGGCGCCTGTTCACCATTGGCCTAATCGAACCCAAGGGAAGATCCTGACCAACGGACCCGTGTGCCCCTTTACCTGAGACCGGCGCCTGTTCACCATTGGCCTAATCGAACCCAAGGGAAGATCCTGACCAACGGACCCGTGTGCCCCTTTACCTGAGACCGGCGCCTGTTTACAATTGGCCCAGTCGAACCCAAGGGAAAATCCTGACCAACGGACCCGTGTGCCCCTTTACCTGAGACCGGCGCCTATTTACCACTGGCGGGCAAATTCTGACCAACGGACCCGTGTGACCCATTACCAGAGTCCAGCACCTGTTTACCACTGGCGGAAAATTCTGACCAACAGACCCATGTGTCCCTTTACCTGAGACCGGCGCCTATTTACCACTGGCGGGAAAATCCTGACCAACAGATTCATCTGCCCCTTTACCAGAGTCCAGCACCTGTTTACCACTGACGGGAAAATTCTGACCAACGGACCCGTGCTCCTTTACCTGAGACCAGCAACTGTTTACCACTGACCCATTGGAACCCAAGGCAAAGTCCTGACCAACGGACCCGTGTGCCCCTTTACCTGAGACCGGCGCCTGTTTACCATTGGCCCAGTCGAACCCAAGGGAAGTGCTGACCAAAGACCCATGTGCCCCTTTACCAGAGTCCAGCACCTGTTTACCACTGACGGGAAAATTCTGGCCAACGACCCATGTGCCCCTTTACCAGAGACCAGCACCTGTTTACCACTGGCGGGGAAATCCCGACTAATGGACCCGTGTGCCTCTTTACCTGAGACCGGCGCATGTTTACCACTGGTCCAGTCAAAATCAAGGAAAAACCCCAACCGATGGGAAAAGCGCTACCACTTCGTTTCAAAACCATGTCAGGAAACAAAACCATGTGCTAGAATTTTATTGAAACGTTAATCGACATTATTAGGATTATTGGGCTCCAAATCGGATTTGCAGGGAGCCCCCTCACCCCTGAGAATGGCTTGCTGGATTAAAAAAATCTTATATCTGTTTGATTCTTTCAATCCGGTTGTTTAGTTTCACCATTATTTTTTGAATTTTTATTACCAGACTGTGTACCCGGCTTTGCTCGAGTCCTGGTAAAAATAGCGAAAAATCAATAAAATCGATAAATCGATAGTGCTGTACAAAACGGTTGTCATATTCGTCTTCAGCGTATTGACATACCCCAGTAACCATGTCTTCAACGCGCCCGGAGCAAAAATAGCGAAAATCGATAAAATCGATAAATCGATGGTGTTGTACAAAACGGTTGTCATATTCGTCTTCAGCGCATTGACATACCCCAGTAGCCATGTCTTCACCGTCACTGGGGCAAAATAGGCGAAAAATCAATAAAATCGATAAATAGATCGTACCGTACGAAGCGGTTGTCATATTCGTCTTCAGCGTATTGACATACCCCAGTAGCCATGTCTTCACCGTCACTGGGGCAAAATTAGCAAAAAGTCAATAAAATCGATAAATCGATAGTGCCGTACGAAACGGTTGTTATATTCGTGTTCAGCGTATTGACATACCCCAGTAACCATGTCTTCAACGCGCCTGGGGCAAAAATAGCGAAAATCAATAAAATCGATAAATCGATGGTGCTGTACAAAACGGTTGTCTTATTCGTCTTCAGCGTATTGACATACCCCAGTAGCCATGTCTTCACCGTCACTGGGGCAAAATTAGCGAAAAATCAATAAAATCGATAAATCGATAGTGCCGTACGAAACGGTTGTCATATTCGTGTTCAGCGTATTGACATACCTCAGTAGGCATGTCTTCGCCACGCCTGGGGCAAAAATAGCGAAAAATCAATAAAATCGATATAATCGATAAACTAATCGATAATCCCAGGTGCAAAGTAGCCTAAAACCTACGCCGGCCCTTAGGGGGGTGTCACCCTATAACAAGGAAGATAAAGATCTAGGACGAAAAAAAGCGCACAATGTGGAAATTTAGGCCAGGGGCCCCTTTTTTGAAGTACTCATCACAACACTGCGTATCGACAATGCGCTGAGAGTCGACGCGCAGTAACGGAAGTGTTTTCGGGGATTAGCGACCAAATCTTTTAATATAGTAGGATCGCTTATATCTCACGATCCAGAGGACAAACACACATGAAACCTATACCGTTCGACTCAGAATTGTGCCCTCCTGTGCAACGTCAGGGTCTTTTGCCGTTTCCGAGAAAAACGATTTCATCGATTTTTGGCCCCCTATCCCCATCACTATATAGTAAAACTCATCTGTTTGTGTGTTTGTCTGTAATCGCTTATATCTCACGATCCAGAGGACAAACACACATGAAACCTATACCGTTCGACTCAGAATTGTGCCCTCCTGTGCAACGTCAGGGTCTTTTGCCGTTTCCGAGAAAAACGATTTTATCGATTTTTGGCCCCCTATCCCCATCACTATATAGTAAAACTCATCTGTTTGTGTGTTTGTCTGTAATCGCTTATATCTCACGATCCAGAGGACAAACACACATGAAACCTATACCGTTCGACTCAGAATTGTGCCCTCCTGTGCAACGTCAGGGTCTTTGCCGTTTCCGAGAAAAACGATTTTATCGATTTTTGGCCCCCTATCCCCATCACTATATAGTAAAACTCATCTGTTTGTGTGTTTGTCTGTAATCGCTTATATCTCACGATCCAGGACAAACACACATGAAACCTATACCGTTCGACTCAGAATTGTGCCCTCCTGTGCAACGTCAGGGTCTTTGCCGTTTCCGAGAAAAACGATTTTATCGATTTTTGGCCCCCTATCCCCATCACTATATAGTAAAACTCATCTGTTTGTGTGTTTGTCTGTAATCGCTTATATCTCACGATCCAGAGGACAAACACACATGAAACCTATACCGTTCGACTCAGAATTGTGCCCTCCTGTGCAACGTCAGGGTCTTTGCCGTTTCCGAGAAAAACGATTTTATCGATTTTTGGCCCCCTATCCCCATCACTATATAGTAAAACTCATCTGTTTGTGTGTTTGTCTGTAATCGCTTATATCTCACGATCCAGAGGACAAACACACATGAAACCTATACCGTTCGACTCAGAATTGTGCCCTCCTGTGCAACGTCAGGGTCTTTGCCGTTTCCGAGAAAAACGATTTTATCGATTTTTGGCCCCCTATCCCTATCACTATATAGTAAAACTCATCTGTTTGTGTGTTTTTATCTGTAATCGCTTATATCTCACGATCCAGAGGACAAACACACATGAAACCTATACCGTTCGACTCAGAATTGTGCCCTGCAAAAATCATTGTCATTTAAGAGAAGCGCGGCGAAGCTGCGCTTCGCACAATTCTGAGTCGAACGGTATAGGTTTCATGTGCGAATCTTTTCGTCTACAACGAGAAAAACAAGGAAGAGTTGTGCTCAGTGACTGAATCCTTGGGGGTCTCTCCGTGTGCAATCAAGAGTTTTGGAAGGGGTTGGGTGGGGAATTTATTTTCCTATGCAAAACTAGGCGATTACTAAAGCAACAGTTTTAGTACACCTATATATACCAACTTGCTATAGCAACATGATTTAGAGTGCACAAGCATACCGCTTAACTTCTTTCTGTGAGTGGACGAATGGACGAATAATCACGGCACTACTCAACTTTACTTACCCCCAAAATCTCCAAAGATTTTTTTGGCTGGGACTTTCCATAGAGGGGGAGGGGGTTGTCTGAGGTGCTGAGCACGAATATCGCATCCATTTTGCACCATAACCCCATTTTTGCATGGGTTACGGTAGGTGTACGGTAGGAAATTGAGAGAAAATGCCGATATCGGGTAGAAAACGGAGGTGGCTTGCAAAATAATGGTGGTTTTCGTCGTCGGCGTCAAAAAACCCCACTAAGCAAAATTTGAGAGGGTTCCTTGAAGTACCATATCTACAGTACATCTACCGTAACCATTAAAAAATGGGGTTATCATGCAAAATTTATACGATGTTCGTGTTCAGCACCTCGAATAACCCCCCTACGTGAAGTTTCAGCCAAAATTTTTTTTGAAGATTTTGGGGCTATGTAAAGTTAAATAGCGCAAATACTCACTCCTTTCCGAGTGCGCTACGTTTCGATCGATTCTGAGTGAATCATCTGGACACATTTAACGGAAGAATGATGCAAACATCAATTATATACAACAAGTGCTCCGACTCGCTTACGGCGAGCTTCGCAACTGTATGCTTCATCCGTTTTGACGGATGGAAAGTAAGGTAGCTGAGTACCAAGGTCCCGCGAAGCGGGCAAGTGCGAGACTCGCCGGAGGCGAGTCGGAGCACTTGTTACATATTATTGGGTTGTTGCGAAATTAATTGCCGAAGTGGACACACCTGTTCAAAGTGTTTTAACTCGGCCCAAACACAACTTTTTTTCATCGCTTCAGCAACTCTTCAAATCAGTAGATCCTCTCTGACAATTCTACGAGGATTGCATGCCTCCACTACTAAAACCGAGATCACAAGGATCCGCAAACTTTTGGAAGGCGATTTCAGCATGCTCCAGATCAGCAATCTGCTGCTTTCGCAAGACTGCATCTGGAGCTCCGAAAAAAAAAAACGTGGGGTAATGGTCTGAGGAATGAGGTCAGTGAGTGAGAGCGTTGATGCCTTACTACATCAGTTTTGTCGTGTGAATTTTGGGGAGTGAGGCTTAACGTTACTTTGGAAAAGGGAAAAATCAGTTTTTGTTCGCCACTGCCGACCACATCTATAGCAGATTTGCTGGTATCAACTCGAAATTACAATACCAGGACTCTGATGTTCGTGCTTGACTAGGTTGGAGAAGACTGTAGTAGATCACACTCTTACAGCATCACCACACTCCTGACACACCTCCCTAGTGCGAAGACTTGATTTAGAAAAAGTTGGAGATGGGAGGAAGTGTCTACCGAAACGAATTCACGTTCCTTTTTATCAGGAACCGAGCTCCATTGATAGCTGTTACGCGGTGTAGAAATGGGTACTTTTTGAGGCGAGAAATTAAGTTATAAAAGATGACACAGCGGGTGAGACGGTGGTCATCTGTCAGATCGTGGGGTGTTCACTTCCGCACCTTTCTTGTCATGTCGATTGAAGTCAAATGTTTTGAAACTGTAGCATAGTGAGCCCCCATCCCTGCCCCCAAAGTCCAAATGGTTGGACCCGGGTTAGGTTCCACGACTCTTCTCAACGCT
This sequence comes from Ancylostoma caninum, assembly GCA_037903475.1. Lineage (NCBI taxonomy): Eukaryota > Metazoa > Nematoda > Chromadorea > Rhabditida > Ancylostomatidae > Ancylostoma > Ancylostoma caninum. Next base: position 272,654 of record JBAJFG010000306.1, read on the forward strand.
TGGTCGTCAGAGAACAACCTGTGGTCACGACCATGGTTGCTTTGGGGATCAAAATCGACGGAAGAAAAATTTGCGACCGAATAGCTCACTGCCCATTTGGAAGGCGATTCGAAGCCAAAACAAATGCAAGATTACCGCAAGCATCCGACAAAGAGTGATCGAGTTTGAAGTCATGAACCATAATCACCCGAAAATCACGTCAGCTCATGATTTGTTCGCGACTTCACAAAAACCCTCAGAAAAGAGCTAGCCAGAATGTTCAAGCAGCATTCGAAAGAGGAGGAAAAGCCCTATCAGGTGGTCACATAAATTGGGCTGAAGTTGCTCAAATCGGGCAGAAGAGAAAGGTTCAAGTGAGCATACCCCAAAACGGCAATTAATTTCGCAACAACCTGATGGATTGGTGCAAGAATAATGCGCGTTTTCAACCCCTTACTTCCGAACCCTATAACTTCCTCCAATATCAACTATTTCAAAAAAGCTCAGGATTTTCGTAATGCACAAATCCTTGTCAATAAGAGAAATCTTCTCGGCCACCAATCATTTCGAAATGGGCCTTCTAGAGTCGACGAACGCCCAGAAGGCAATTTTAGTAGCCTCATAGTATTCGAAGAAATTCACCCGGATGAAGTCGTCTAGATGCTCGTGAAAGTGGTATAGCCTGTTCCACGGGGGAAGATAGTTGGGGAAACGCCGCAGAGAAGAAGAACGCGGGAAAGTGCGCAGAGATTGGAGATGGTGCAGAGAAAAACAGACACTGTGCACGAATATCCAACTGTCGTCGCGGGCGAAACAGACTATAGTCGGTAGACGAAAGACCTGCTGATTATTATATATGAAACATAGCCCCTTAGCCTAGCTGCTCCAGCCTGTAGAGTGTCTGGTGTGCAACATGTGGCTCAACGGTACTGTGTGGGGAGATGGAACCCATTTTATTGAGCAGTATCGGCCTTGCACAGTAAAATTTCCAGCTCTTTTTATAGGCATCCCAGAAGTACTTTTTGACTGCAAGAGAATCCATGAGCTGTAATCAAGCAGTTTTGCAGCAGACACCCACAAAGTCAACATGATCTCAATTTTGTGCATTTTCGCTTCCTAGTAGTGTTTCGGTTCTTCTCTCTCGCGCAGCTGTTCAGCAAGGCACTATTTGTGCTCGTACAGGATCTTTTCTTCACCGTAGGTCATAAGCGATCAAGAAATGGATCGCAATTCCTTCAATACAAAAGCGCAAAGTAGACCTCTTAACGAAAGGCGACCTGGTACTCGTTCAGTTTGTCCGCCACCTACTCGTCGAGCTCTTTTATCCTCTCGTTCTCACCTAGGAAGGGATGATCTGACAACTATTACCAATACTCTGCGGAACTATATATGTTGCTTTGAATGGGTCTTCGCTCATTACTGACATCAGTTGAGGGTCGCCACCCCAGGAAGACTTACGCGACCTTCCCAACTTCAAAGCAAGACGCAGCACGTCGAAAAATTTCGAAGCAGCTTCGCAGTATGCATTCGCGCACACTTCCTTGAGCGAAATTATGGCGGTATTCCCAACCGCTGTTGCTGTGATACCTCCAAGTTTTATTTCAGAGAAGTAATTTTATTAAAAATCCTGTTTTGGCATCTTCCGTTCCGAAATGAAAAATTCAACAAAGATATGAATTACGTTCAAAAAAGGTAAGGCGACAGAAAATACCATGAAATTTGCTATAAAAATTTATATAACTTCTCACACAAGTTACAAGAAAACCGGAAATTTTCTGCACCGAAAATGACGCAAGAAAAACGCGCATTATTTTTGCACCAACCTAATACTTACTGATGTAACTGGTGAGAAACTATGCAGAACAGCAGTTTCTTATGAACTGCCCAACTAAGGAATTAATGGAGCTTCTCACGATCATTCAAGTTATTTTGTTTGTGATTTAAAGGTAGAGGGAAACGAATAAATTTGTGCAACATTGAGGTACTGCGCATATGCATAATTCAGAGCAGGTGAGATTCTAGTCTATTGTTGAAACCAGACTTCGGCAGACACTTGACTCAACGCAAACAGGACTTCGCAAAAGGTGGATGACGGTCAAGGCGTACGCCGCAACGCGACCGCGCCGCACGCGTATGCTTCTCAAGTTCAGGTTGCTTCTTCAAATTCGAAGCACTAAATGACATTGATGACCACCTTCTCAAGTTTGTGAGTTCCGATAACATTCATCTGTCCCAATCAAGCTTAAAAAGGTTGTCCATATCCACGCAGAACTGCTCGTACCCTCGAAAGCTGCAGCCGCGGCGCACACATGAATCGACCAATCATAGACCAGCAGCGTACCTCTTGTCACGCAGCCGCAAAAGGTGAGGTGAGCAAAGGGGACTTCGTAGCTGGGACCTGGACCTTGGTCGGAAAACTACGCATTCCTTTCCAGATAAGAGTAAAGAAGGCAGATTGAGCCAAGGAATTCTTCATCCATGAGTTCTACTAATTCTGACTGAATTAAGAACAGAATCGAAATTTTCCAAAAATTACACTTGAAAAAGTACCTAGCGGTACCCATGGCATCGTTTGTACTAGACGGATCCTGCTCAAATTTTCTAACAAGAGTGAACTTACTACTCTTTCTCCAATTCTCAAAGGGAACTGGAATTAATTGATTTTGACAGGAGTTTATGGGGCTATCATGCGAAACTCTTGCAGACAGCACTGCTTCCAGCGCTTATAAAAAGACAGATTCTGCATGGATCTTGCTGAAAACAGGCACATAGTTGCATGCTTCAACGTTCTATCTAACAAGGGAAGTGCAAGAGGCCATATTCGAAAATCGGGATGAAACCTATCTGGCTTGAATCTTTGTTGGAGAGGGTGTTGCAGTATATATTTTGTTACTGCCCTCGGCTTCAAAAAACAAAAATCCCACCACAGTACTATATGCGTTGCAGCACTAGTCCGTCAGCGACGAGGTGGCCGAGTGGAGGGGATGCGGACTGATAGGCAGGAGGTCGAGGGTTTGGATCCCGTCATTGACACTCGTTTTGCATTTTTGTTTTTTATTCCTCCTATGTTATTGAAATCAATTTTGGAGGGCTAGAAGACAACACTTGTCTTTACTGACGTACTAGCTATAGAATAACTACTATGCTATGAACGTAGTTTAGTGATCGTACAGCTTTCCCTCGAGTCGCTAGAAAATTGTAAAATTTTCATTCAAAACAAAAAAAAAGGATGGTCAATGAGAAAGCATTTACTGGCAGCAACGGTGCACACAGACAATGAAGTGTTCAAAGCAAAAGCGGTGAGAACAATACGCGCAGACAATGAAAGAAATTCTGCTACAATCATTACAGTCGCATTCACTGCAGGTTCGAACATTATGAACCGAGTGGGAAAGATTTTGAGTTACAGTCGTGAAAAGTGACTGCTACTTTATAGCTAATCGAGGGAGGAAAGCAGGTTTTATATAACGTAGTTATTCCGTGCCTAGTGCGTCAGTAAGGATAAGTATTATCTTCTAACCTTTTAAATTTGATTTCAACAACACAGGGGGAATAAAAAAATGAGAGAGCAAAACAGGTAGGTGCGCATGACGGGGTTCAAACTCTCGAGCTGACAGTGCAGCATCCTCCCCACTCGGCCACATCGTCGCTGACGGACGAGTGCTGCAGCGCATATGGTACTGTGGTGGGATTTTTGTTTTTTGGAATCGAGGGCAATAATGAAATATATACTGTAACACCCTCTCCAACAAAGATTCAAGCCAGATAGGTTTCATTCCGATTTGCGAGTCTGGCCTGTTGCACTTCCCTTGTAAGTCTCAAAGGGAATTGGATTTAATTGAATTTGATAAGAGTTACAGCTGAAAAAGTACCACAGCACCGTTGGTATTGAATGGATCTTGCTCGAACCTTATAGTAAGATTACGAGTACAACACTAGCACCAACTGCCAGAGGAAATAGGAATTATTTGATTTTGAAAGGAGATATTGCTCAGGATTCCTCTGAACCCTAAATTTGTCCTAAAATTTAGGGTTCAGCACCGGTCCAAAGAATTTTCGTCAAACAACTTTCACTAAAATCAAATATTTCCAATTGTATTGAAGCGGTTAGTAAGAGGAGAGGCTGCTCGCTCCAGTGAGTGATAAAATTGCTTCGTTTATTTAGTTACAGCGAAAAATAATAGCTAAAAAACGGTTTTCAGCACCAATTCGACACATTTTTTTTCAATTAACTTCTTCCAAAACCAATTATTTCCAATTTTATTCGCACTACTGTATTCAGGAAGTACTGCTCGGAGAAATAGAAAATTGTATGACATAGAAAACCGAAATTGGATGGAAGAGCAAGTGTGACCATTCTGCTGCCCAGAATTCTAAGAACAATGTAAAACTAAGACACACATGTATTCTATTCATTTTATCCCTAATTTTGCCAGTCGTCAACAGACAAGACGGGAGAAGGCTTCATTGCTGCGATGCAAGTAGTCATCTTTGACTTGATCCAGAGTTTTTTCTGAGATGTTTCTTGGAATGGGAACAGTGCTAAGAAATAGCATAGGTTGAGCCTTCCACAAATCCGCTAATGAAATGTACCAGCTACTTCTGACTATGCTATGATTTAACTTTGTTTCCGTATTTGTTAAAGGCGCAGAAGAGCTTCATATCATTTCCTTTGGTTCTAGCGCCAAAATCATCGCATGACCGAAAAACGATATAGGGCAGAAGCGCACTGCCCGCAGGATCGATTATAGGTTTAGAACTGGAGCGTTCCATTTCTTAGGAGATTTTTCTCCTGCTTCCAAAGCAAGGACAGCGGAGGGGTTTTGCAAAAGAAATCATTCAAGAGCTCTCTAGTTCCCAATTAGCAACCACTGTACTCGTCCAGTGTCGAACTGTTGGGTTGTACCACATGGGCGCTCTGAAGGAACAAGCATGTGCTACACCGCGCCACAGTATGGGCTTGCGTGTGGATTGTTTATAAGGAACAAAGGATGAAATCGACGACGGTCCCTACGGCGCATCACTCACGTCTTCTTTTGTGTTTACGTTACAGCTGCAGAATCCGGGGAAGGTTAGTACGAGAAGAGTACCTCATGCGACTATTCCAGAATTTTCTAAGAACTAGGATCACAGTGTCGTCGATTTCAACCATTATCTTTACATTTCAGCCTTCTGAAGAAAACACGACCAGTGAAGTTTTGCAAATTTTTCGGGTTGTTGCGAAAACATGCTGGGATCTCATGCGAACATGGGATCTGAACAAGTTTGCAGTTTTGTGAACTTTCTTGGAAGTTTCCACTTTTCCCAGTGGATTTTCTGCAAGTTTCCACTCCATCCATCCAGAGAATATCAATTCATTGCCGATCCATTATAACTTATTTCCTTCATCATTTCTTCCGAGTTCTACCCACATCCCTGGCAGGCTATTATCGTGGCCTCGTATCTCTCGATCGATGGATCGCTGCACCTCGCCATAAAGTGATGCGCCCTGCGGTACTTTAGCAGCTCATGGATGCGGCTACATTTTAAAAGATGAAGGAAATATTGAGGAGAGGAACCTTGATAGAAGACTAAGAAAATCTTATTTTATCAAAAGAATCTGAAACGAAATCCGATTTTTTTTCAGTTTTTAAAGATTGCTGTCAGAAAATTTTACGAATACGAGCTTTTCCAATTAAATTTTTCCCACAATGGCACGGAAAAATTCAAAATTGCGTTTCTTAGGCGGAGGAGGGTGTGGGAAAAGTTCCAGAATCTCTTTTTTTAACCGATGGAACGTGTAAAATTTTAAGTAATTGACAGTAATTGAGTAATTCATCCGACCCCAACGTCCAAAACTTGTTTCCCCTGCAAACCCTAGAAACTTGAGAAATTAGGAATTCGGTCGACAGTTCATGGTTATTCAAAGCAATTACCACCAATCATTAGAACAGTCCAGTGCCACATTTTATGCTTTCCTTCTTAATTGCCTACTACTGAATAGCACTTTCTTATTCTAATTCTCCATGTCTCTCTCTTACATTCCCAGTATTGTGTTCTTGAATCTGCAACTGGAGCACTCATGGCGCGAAGATGTCATAGGATGTGCGTCGCTGTGGTGTGAGATGCCCAGCGGACTTCGGCCACGTCGCGAGGATAGCCGGCTGTGCTGAGGGGGGGGAGGGGGGCAGAGCTCAGCTCCAAAATTTGAATGGCGCGGATCCCAATAAAATTGACACCATTCGTTAGTACAAACCATCACGAAGAAGCGGGTGTGTTTACGAAGTGCGAAAACTACTTTGAAAAACCAGGAAACCGATTTAGCGGAGGGCGCGCGTTTGGGCTCAGCTAAAAAAGGTGTGAATATCCGCGTGGCTAATGACGCCTCGCGGATATTCACACCTTGCGCATCCACCAAGTGACAGCCGTGCAGGCTCAAGCAAAGGGGCGTGGTCGCAACGCGTTCGACCGAAAGCCCCTACCACGAGCGCGATCGAGGCTCGCCGCGCGGCGGGAAACTCGGACAACGGCGCCGCGCGCGGCCGCGGCTCTGGATGGGTGCAGCAACGTGGAATAACTATCCATTTCAAGTGATACACAAATAATCAGCCTTGAATTCGCATAGCATCAGGCACATGCCGAAATCCTACCTAGATTATGAAATATCCATGTCTCTGTTTTACGAAACTTGAAAGGAATGATAACCTGTTCCACGTGAAACCTGGCATTATACCTGGCAACTCTATTTGTTAGTGTACGAATGAAACGCATCTGACCGGAGATTTCGCGTGTTTGCTGCAGCGGATAGCATCCACGCCGCAAGCCCACATACCGAGCCCATATGAAGAGTTTAAGGGGGAAGCAGAAGTCGAGAAGTTGAGGAGTGATGTCCAAGAAAGTTCAAATAAAACCGCAATTCAAATTTTAAAAAAGTTCGACGGTTTTAAGAAATTGAACATTAAGCCAGCGAAGCTCATCACTACATAGGATGCTTTGTAGGATTTTTCTAGAATTTCTTGTTCTCCATTTACATTTGCATTTTCTCCAACGCAATCGATCATGAATCCATCGCCAGACGAGGTGTAAGAAAAGCCCCGCAGGTACATGCTGTGCCTGCAGGCGTACCTCTAGGATACAATGCCGTCAGATCGCCACTCTCTCCCTGTTTTGTTAGCATTGATTTTCCAAAACTAAGAATGCAACAGTGAAATGGACTGCGGACTCTGAGCGAGAAATGTGGGACGAACTTGTATTTAGTAATATGTATTCATAAAGAATCTCAATTGTTACATAAAATTGTTCCCCCACAGGAAACATTTTATTTTTTCATATATTTTTCTTGTGACAAAATAGAGAGCAGAGAATCGTAAAAAAAGTTTTTGTGTGCGTCGGGATCTTTTTGAAAAGGTTCCTGCACACAGAGAAAGAGCTCAACACTCTTTTTAGAAGCAAGCTTTGTCATCCAGAGGATTCCTTTATAGTTTCGAAATTTCAACTTTACTTTATAAGTATAAGTGAAGTAGTTTTAGAAAAGAAACTACACCCACCATGCTTTTCAGTTGTTAGAAAAGATCATCACGATACAAAACGTATTCGAGATAAAAACGTCAAATAACCTTAGCTTACAATGTTTCAGAAGATTCTGAAAATCACATACACGCTTGGAACGCTTCAAAAATGGCATTTTGATACAGAATAGCTGTCAGATCCGTAATCAGCAAATAACCCCTATGTGTAGGTTATAGTTCCTGAAATCAGCGGTTTTTTTAAATTCAAATCACATTTTTATTTAAATCTTATTTAAATTACAGACTTGAAAACTCAGAATCAGTTTGGTGTAGTTCATATGCCTATTTATGTAGTTTATGCATACTGTCGTTTTGTCATCATATTTTACTATCTTCTTGTCACCTAAATATTATTTCATTTCGCTACTACAATTCACTCCAGTGATTCTCTCTCCCCAAATTCTTATCTCCATCACTGCTATAATTTCATGCCGAAGAGGGGGGGGGGGTCGAGAGAGAAGATGGATGACCACAAGGTTTTGGTACTTAAATTCTTCTCAACTTTGCAACTTTTCGGATGGTGGCTCTCAACTGAACAAACTATAGTTGAATGAACTGTGTTATTCGATTTTCATTCGGTTCCAAACATACTACAGATGCGTTTCATTCCTACACTAACAAATAGAGTTGCCAGGTATAATGCCAGGTTTCACGTGAAACAGGTTATCATTCCTTTCAAGTTTTGTAAAACAGAGACATGGATATTTCATAATCTAGGTAGGATTTCGGCATGTGCCTGATGCTATGCGAATTCAAGGCTGATTATTTGTGTATCACTTGAAATGGACAGTTATTCCACGTTGCTGCACCCACCCATCCAGAGCCGCGGCCGCGTGCGGCGCCGTTGTCCGAGTTTCCCGCCGCGCGGTGAACCTCGATCGCGCTCGTGGTAGAGGCCTTCGGTCGAACGCGTTGCGACCACGCCCCTTTGCTTGAGCCTGCACGGCTGTCACGTGGTGGATGCGCAAGGTGTGAATATCCGCGGGGCATCGTTAGCCACGCGGATATTCACACCTTTTTTAGCTGAGCCCAAACGCCCCGCCGCCGATTTAGCCGCCTGGAGGAGCGAATATCCCTAGGTCATAACTAACTAGGCGACTCGGTGCCGCAGCTGGATGGATTCTAGGCGCTTTCCTAGTGAACTAGGCGGTTGAGTGCAGGCCTTTCTAATAGATCTCATCGTTGCAAATTGAACGACGAACAAACAGCAATGCAGTGAGAAGCAGAGTGAAGGATTTACAGACAGTGAACTTTATCTGTTCTCCTTTTTTAACCGATTTTTGAGAGTGGTTGCTGTACTAACTACATGAGAGGTATATGTTAAACTGACACTAAAAACGAAGGTTTCCGGATTTTGTGAGGATTATCCCCGTTTTATGTCCTAGAATGTGTCCAAGGTGTAATTAACAGCAGCTGCCCCGAGGGTGTACATTTCGTGCATTAGGAAGGCGTGTATCACGTCTACATTGAGTGTGGTGTATATATATGGAAAGAGCCCATCCAGAGCTACCTTATGGTACCAGAATTTAATTTAGTCATCGTATAGCAAATTTTAGAAAAGCGACGGTGTGCGACGGTGACATCTGCGGACATGCCGTCGTTTTTGCAAAGTCTGTAGTCTCCTATTGTTCCGTTATATTGTTTTCTGGATGTTGTGAAGAAACTCGTCACATCTATACCAAATATTGAGGTTTTCACGAGCCGTTTCAAGCGGACAATGCTTTTGCCGCACCCTGTAGTTTTAAAACGTTATGAATACATCACTTTTGATGGGTTTTTGATAGGTTCTCCATATTTACTGGTCTCTGAACTTGTCACCAAACGCAAAATTCAAATAAATTTGTTAGTGTTTTTTTTTTGTTATCAAACGATGTTTTAGGTCTCACTTCATTGGAAGCGGCTAAGTTTTTAATTGATAGCGAGCAGTATGAAATGGCAAAGGAGCATGCTCAAAAAGGTGGGACTTCTTTATGTAGTCTAAGTTGCTTAACGTTCTATTAGTTTGACAAGAATATCCTGTCCAAAATTAAAATCTATTTGCTTTTCTTCTGACTTTATTTTATGGCTCATTCATTGAACGATCTCATAATCCTAGTTTGCATTAAAAATGGACTATTTACTATGTGGTGTTTCAGCTCACCTTTCATAGTTTGTTGTGAGCCCCTTTATCAAAATAAATAGAAAAAAAAACTAGTGTGAAATGTATGGCTGAGCACGAGGTTTTCGCATATTGTCGTCATTTCCCTTATCAGTCTAGCAATTTAAGGCATGGTTAGGAGAGCAGTCCCACGTCAGGCCTCATATACAGTCTATCCGAAACGACGAGTTCCCTCAGAAGGCGAGAAACCTCGTGGCAGAGCGACTGCGGCGCGGCTATCTTGGCAGCGTTCGTCGAATGGATCAGCTGTTGAGATCAACGCCGCTACGCTCAATCGGCAAAAAGGTGGGTTTTCTTTGTTTTTAACCATTGTTGTGGTTTCTTTTTTGAATATATCACCATCATATATCAGACCACTGCTTGTCTGAGGCCGTTTTGAACGATTCTTCTTTTATTTGAATGTTTTTTTTTGCAGTTTCTACTATGGCCACGGAAAAAAAAAACATGAAAAAAAAAACGCAAACAAATAAAAAAAAAGTAACGTGCAAAACAGCCTCGGACAAGCAACGACCTGATATGTGATGATATTTTCGAAAAAAGAAAGCACAACAATGGATAAAAATAAGGAAAAACCCACTTTTTTGCCAAATGACCGTGGCGGCGTTGATCTCAACAGCAGATCAATTTGACGAAAGCTGCCAAGACGGCTGCGCTGCAGTCGCTCTGCCGTGTGGTTTCCCGCCTTCTGAGGGGACTTGTCGTTTCGGATAGACTGTACCTCTCCGGGAATAGTATATGGGATGTAGTTAGAGGCAGCATCCACGAAAATTCTTGAAATTAGGATCTTAGCATATTTCGGGAGAGTCAACACTTTCTCAAAGGCAAAACTCTTTTATTCTCAAAAATACTGTTTTTTGACGTTCATTATCTGGTTATGTTCACCAATAGTGGTCGAACTGACCGATGGCAGAAGACCGATAAGGACGTCATGTTTACTAGACGGATCCTCGCAAAATCACTCATTTCTTCTGAACTACACCGTAACAAAACAAATAACCATTGCAGAATTAGTACTACTTAGCAAAGAAGTCACGTGAACATCCAAACATCAGGGATTCCCTAACAAGAAAGAAGTGGGAGCAAATTAAAATTTCTTCAGAATTTAGCTCTAACAATAGTCAAATAGTTACAATTACTGTAGAATTCTAATCAAAAAAGGAACGCTGTTATCAGAAACAAAAAAAATGAGAAGGTGAGGTATAATCTGGAAGCATAACGAGGAAATTCTCCTGAGAAGGCAATGGTTTGGCAAATAGATCAACTGTTAATCGATATTTTCCGCGCCCAAAAATAGTTCGATGCTCTAACCGCGAAAAGGAGACCGCGAAAATACGTGCAATAGCTGAGATACAAGTCCGTCTGGTCCTAGGAGAACCTGCTATAAGTAGATGAAGGAACTCTTCCAGTACAGCTTATACGACGAAAGTATTCCCAAAGTCCAGGGTTTTTTCGGGACTATGAATGTGTTCGAGATGAAATTTTCCGTGAGTGCTGCTTTTAAACATCCTGCTGGTCGCATTCATCTTTTTCTTCGAAGCTCGTAGTTACATATGTGAAGGGTGTGCTAAATGATCTTGCCATTAGTGGATTGAACCCATTCCAGTTGCTGTGAAGATATCATTCAGCTAAGGAGCAAAGAAAATGCAGTTTTCTTCTGCTAATAACAGTGACAACCTTTTTGTACTCAAAATCACCCGGAAGTTTTGTTCAATTTCGTGTGTTGTGGATTAATTGAAATTTGGAACAGTGAAGCTCTGACTGGGACGTTCTTGAAACATCTTTCTATATGGGAAAGACTTGATAAATTAGCAGCGTTTTAGCAACATCAGAAGTATTTTTCAAATCTAAAGGACAGATGTTCGAGGATGATGTGATTTTGGAACCCCGACTGAGATATGTGCTTTCTTCAGCTTATTCATTTTGAGTAAATATCTTTATGAGAACCGATTTTATCGTATTCGGAAAAGCAGAAACGCCAATATTTGTGCAGTGACGCTAACGTTGATGAGACCTTGAAGGCTTGCGGTTAGCCATTATAGCATGTTTACTTCCAGCTGTGCGCCTTCTCGAAGGTGATTTTTTCGCGTACACTCGAGCTCTCTACTTCTTAGCGGAGATCCATTTTCATTTGTCTCAGTGGGAGAATGTGTTGGCTGATATCGACGATCTGTGGATGAACGTGATGAAAACGCGCTCCAAGTATGCTAACACTGAGTTTTATTGAATTGCAGAACAAGTGTTTCTATGATATTTTTGCATTTTCTGCGCTTTGTCTAGGAATGTTGCGGGTGGACGGATGCTCAGAGATCTGGAGGTGATTACTGTGCTGGTGCTGCAGAAGTGTCGGGTATGGATGCATTTCCTGATTTTATTTGCAGAGAGAGAGAGAGAGAAATTAATTTTTCCATAGCAGATTCCAAGTACGTCGCATGTTCTATTAGATCCGAGGCCACCTATACGCTACCGAGTATGTTCAGACCTTGTTCAATCTCTTGCACCATATGCACTAGTGGCTGCATATTTCCGACTTCTCCACTTGTCCCTATTCAAGCGTTACCAGCCTGACCCATTAATCACTAGTATTAATTAACAAATCTGAATAATTTGTAAAAAAAGATACCATTGGGAAGATGCAATCTAGGTGTCATCCACTTTGAAGAGGTATTCCTCGTTGTGATGTTTTGACACGATTCGTGCAAAGGTATAAGAAAGCTTCGAAGTTTCTCAAGTGTTTTTACCCTTTGTTTTGGGGAGGGAAGAGTGGGAGTGGGATGGGACCCTCCTTTGGTATGTAGGATACTTTTGCTACGGATCGTTTCATTACACCGAACATGTTGAAAGCCGTTCATCACAGCGGCATTCATGCTGGAGCTCCTATTGCATGGACACTCCGCCACAATTCTCCCCAAAACGAAAGTCTCGAAACAGGGATTTCTGTCCTTTTTGTGGTGAAAATGCACCCTATTGCGGTTAGCGTCTTCTCGCGGTGCCTGCATGGAAATTTCTAGCACGATGGGACGCTGTGTTTAGTTTACCATCAATCCCGAATTTCGTTTGTAATCGGTAAATGTCGCTTGAACTGTTTGTGGGCAAGAACCTTAGTCTAAGCAAATGGGGCAAAGAAGTTTTGATGGTTATTCTGCGGCCAGCTGAAATTCAATCACTCTACGTGCTGTGGTTTGTGAGCATAATCTAGTATGAGCCATGTTGGTTGCGTACCTTACGAACGGACCTAGCATCTTCCATGGGCAACCGGCTGCATCATATGGTTCAGTGCCTTTGAAAGACCTATCCGTGCAAAATTTTGAGCACCTCATTCTGGAAAGCTGCTAATTCTGGGGATGTTTCTTGGGTTTACATATGTACTTGTATTCATTTTATTATCTGGCTTGGTTTGTTCACTGTGCCTGAATCTGACATTTTACATCTTTGGGATTCGGCTATTCCTACGGAGGAGAACTCAATGCTTCACGCAGACTAGGCAAATCAAAATGTTAGGATTGAAAGTTGAAAATCTCCTAACATGATTCAAAAAATTTCAAGGTGAAGTAATGTGCTGCGAGAAAAATTCTTCTGTGGAAAGTATTACATTCAGGCTCGAAATGCTGTGTCCGGGCAAGGTCTTTACGATTAGTACCCAAAACCAATCCAGCACCCGGACCGTCCCTTCGAGGATTTCTTGAAAACATATTGAATCTTGTCAGAACTTGTTCAGACATGTTCCACTCTCCAATAATTTGGTCCCTATTCGTTCTTCAATGTTGTGTATGGTACTCACACTAACATCTCTTAATTTGTTGAACGTACTGGTCTAGAATTTCGACCACTGGTTTGAAGAAACTGGTTAGCAGTGAAAATCCTTACAAAAAATGAGTAAGGATTGCGAACATCACTCTGGTTGCTCAGTACTTCGCCGGTGCCTCATGGAGAAAGTTAGTCTTATTTACGGGACGGAGCTCTATAACCATGTTTGAAACTAAACTAGGCAACCTATAACTATGTTCAAATCCAAGATTTCAAACAAAAAGGGTTGCATAACATTCAAAGTAAAATTGAAGCCCAAATTTTCGACTGTTTTGCAAAAACATCATGGAAATGTTTTAGTTTTACGCTGACATTTCACATGAGATTTCATCTACGATTTCGGTTCCAAATACCACTTTGTCATGTCAAAGTACACTTCAGAGGATGTTTACTTATCAGTGATTGGCTCAATAACTTTCACATGACAAGGTCACGGTGTCTATGAGTGCCGCCGCGTATCTCTAGCCGCTCTAGCCCCCTTACCAGGGCGCAGCACCAGGTGGTCATTGACCACCAGGACTTAGTAGCGTCCTGCAGATTCAGGGGGCTTAGCACCAGCGTCCGGGGCGTAGCCAACCGCTAACCGTCTACTGATGTTAGAGACAAGCAGATTTCAGAGAAGCACTTCTGGAGGACCATCAAACTCGTGGCTGAAGACCACCGTTGTTCAACCATTTACTCCATCCCTACCCTGCACTCTGGTGCGCTCCAGTGATAATCTGGTGTTGCTCAACCTGTAGGAGACGAAAAACTTTTGCCGCCGCGGCGGCGGCGCCGCCGCCGCGGCAAAAGTTGCCGCCGAGCGGCATGCCGCGCTTTCACACAAACGTCGCCCAGCGACAAAATACCCCCTCGACCATTCCTTGCCGCTTGCCGCTGGGCGACGTCGCCGGGCGGCGCCGCGGCAAAAAAGTAAACAAGCTCTTGTCGCGGCGACGTCGCCGCGGCGCCGCCGCCGCGACGTCGCCGGCCTATGCTTAACCATGGGCGACTGCTGCCGCGGCAAATGTATGAAAGCCACTTTACGCGCGACAATCAATCAAGGTTAGTAAAACGAAGCAAGTGTGGCTTCTGAAGGTGGCTCTCCTGCAAATTCGCTTCTGTGGGGATATGTTCACTAGTAAAATTATGCAGTCGAGACACTTTCTACAGCGCTTTATAGGATCGACTCCAAAAACTTATAAAAATAGAAAATTTCCCTGTCTCACTGCTACCATTTTATGAGTGTCTACTTGTCACCATGGTGTACAAAAACAAACTTGTGGATTGAATGTTGCTTCTCAGAAAATGGCTCAGTTCGTCTCTGGAATTTCCATCCTATTTTCTTGACGTTTGAAATCATAATCATCTGCTATTAATTGGTGACGACTAACTGCCCTTGGTCTGACAATTTCTACTCCTTGACATTGATCCAGTAATTAGTTAGCGCACATTATCGACTTCCGATATGAATTAGCCTTTTTCCAGAATGTGGAGTAAAATCCTTCTGTGAAACACTCTCGTATTCCTCAATTCATTCCCTCAGAACTGCTTTCGAACACAAGTGCAGCAGTTTGAGCGTATGATCGTTGTTTTCTTCCCATTACTCAGTGAGTCCAAAAACTGCGACGGTTCCAGCGGCGTCGCCGCGGCCGTCGCCATCGCCACAACTGCTGCGATCCACACCGCACACACGCACAGAATCTAGAAAAGACTATAGAGAATGTACAAGCATGAGAGAAGGTCAGGGATGTCATGCTCCAATGCTAATTCGAGTGGATATTGCGACGACGCTATGACGAGAGGAGTCTGGACATGATAACGCTGGTTATCGCCATTACCTGTTTTCGCTGATTCTTTCCGAACCGGCGGAGTCTGGGGACTCTCTGAGACAGCTTTCCTTCCACCGCTGTCATTGGCGGTGTCCCGAATTTTGCTTGTCCACCTTCATATTGCTTTTCGTCGCATCAATTGGTCAAGGTCTGAACCTGAAAAAATTAAGGCTTAAAATTAATTTGCAAGTAATGGTTTCTATCCCTCCTTATCTGTGCTGAAGGATGTAGATTTTGCATCCAATCAATGTTAAGTCTAATGTAGATGTAGATCCTAGAATACACTTTTTTTTTCAGTTCACTCCCAATGGCAGACACAAAATTCTGAAGGAACTTTACGAAAATGATGAGAACGGTGGACCTCAGAAGGTAATGCGTATCAGGGATGTGTAATTTACTCCAGTGCAGTGAGTGTGCCTGTATTCATCGTGTTTCTTGAGGTTGTTGTGGTCTTCATGTCAGGAGATGCGTTGTTCTGCAGAAAAATTTATTTACGAAACACGCCAACGCCTCCGCGGTCCGTTAGCAGAAGGTTCCGGTTAAACCTCTGGTGGTAGCAGTGAGAAGAGCCCACTCCCTTCACCCTTTCGGCTGTTCGTGAATTCTGATACCGATGCTGAAGTTAATGGCTTACTACGGGACCGCATACACAAACTGGTGAAGGCTTCATTGTTGTGCTTTCGGGATGTTGATTACGTTTGAGGTTGTATTTTAGACAACATTCATGAAAATTTTAATTTTTGAACTGATATTTGAGAGACGGAAGGGGGTACTATCCATTGTGGTTTCATCAGGAATCGTTGTCTCATTGGCGAAACGGTTACTATCTACAATTACAAACTTATTGTTAGATCACTATGCATAATCCCTTTCTTGGACCCAGAAATGCGCGAATTCATACCATTTTGAAAATGCAATGTAGAGAACTGTCGGCATTCTTTGCCACCCTTTCCAGTTCCCGCAAACTTTTCGCTGTTTCTTTATCTCTCACATCTCTTCAACTCTTTCTTTCCTTTCTCTCTCCCCCCCCCCCCCCGTCTAGTAAAACAGACTGTATAAACGGAAAAACAAAAGCATCAATAGAGTATTCTTGTCTCGACCGATTGTTTTCGTGTAGCTGTATATTGGCTCGACATTGGATTATTTGCGGGAAAAGCGCACGGTTCCGAGAGTTTATTTTGCTTATTAAGCCAAATGGCGCATGATTGTTTTCTAGAAGTATCTACTATGCTAGCAAGCTTTCACAAAGTACAATTCAGATTACAACCGAGAAGTTCATTGCAAATGACATTCAAGCAATACAAAGAAACGCAATGAAGGAAGACTATCTCCCCATTTTCAGCGCTCAAGATTTTTGTGGAAATAGAATCGTAGATTCTTGAGAAGAAGCTTGTTACAATGAATATGTGGTATTGAATTTATTGTTAATCAAACAAATAAGTAATAGAGATTCTGAAAAATGCCTGTTTAAAAGATTGTCCTCTGCTGGGAAAATCAGTGGAGGGATTTGTACGAGAAATTTGCCAGAGCAGAGAAAACTTGTGCAGCAAGTTGTCTTGGATAGCCTATTTTTGCTTGCTTCTCAATTTTGTATGGGAAGCAGTGTGATTCGCACCTCCTCCGCGGTCTCGAATTGGCACTTTGGGTGAGTAATAAAAATAAACAAAAATAGAGATTAAGTGTTGCGTAGTCGCATCTTCTCGCGTTTACACGTGACCTTGAACTTTAATGCACCGAAATTAGATCGAAGCTCTTGTATTCATTGAATTTTGAACAATTAAACAATCCTAAAACGTGATAATATGCCGGAATTGTACAAGAATGCACATTTCTATGTCGAATGTTGTAGATGCATATGTTCACTCTTTTTACTGCTATATTCTAGCTGATGATTACATACACACATAATCGTGGTTGTTTTGGTCCACATACATGCGCAGATCCATAAAAGCAGAGTGGGAGGACGTCTTGTTTGTGTTCCTACTTTTGCCTCTGGCGACTTGAAACGATGACTGTGTGCGAATGGGTGCGAAGGCTACCGCACGCTTCATGAATATTAGCTTTCTATCCGCAATGCTCGCCCATCGGGAAAAAATCAGATGTTCAAGAGAATGGAACGTTATTTACAGAATTTTTCACGAGTTCGTTCCCCCCCCCCCTCCCCTCCCTCTCGAGGGCAGCCGTTAATACGTTTCTCTGCAGACATTCCCTACATGTCTCCTCTCGCGAACCTGTAGGGGAGCGGGTGCGTTGCGATGTGGGCCATGAACAGACAAATTCACTGGCGGGTCCTTTGTTGGAATGTATTGCGTTCCGAGCATAAAGCGAGCGTCGCAGATGTGAGAGGTTTTAGTTTTCGGACTGCAGCGCAACGCATCCGTTTTCGGAGCTAAATATCTGCGTGTGCACCATATGTGAGTTAGAATAACCACCACTGTGCATCATAGGACGTAGCACTGCTATCCGCTGTGCTACATTTTTTGTTTAATTGCAATTTATTTTAGAGCTCCCTCAAGTCAGCGATAATGGATGATTCGTCGTTGCCTCTTCAGGAGTTCGCCATGTTCAAGAAATTCCTACAATTGGTGTCCACTGGCAGGAACTACGAGGCGAGAGGCCTGCTGTTCGGGGACGAGTCCACTCCTGCGGGCGAGGGCACCTCAGGGCGCATGCAGCCCCGACTCCCGTTCCTCTCGCCGCTCGCCATGCAGGTACTGGGACGGTTCCTAGACGAACGCCAGGACGACTACGGCTACTGATCTTGTCGCTGTCGACGTGCGACCGTGTGATCGATGATTCGATGTTGCAGTCTTCCAGAACGCTGTTTTGCTGCGCGCATTGCTCGCTCTCGTAGTCAAGGTGATATTCGTCCGGCGACTCCGTTTCTCTCGCCCTCTCGCCGTCACGTAAGGCGACTTCGCACTGCTTTTTACGCTTCGTTGCTCCTCTTTTCTTCTGCTGAAGTTCATTCCGGTGATCTCAATACGTTCCGTTCTTCACTCAGGCTGTGTCACCCATTTCGCTGTCTCGGTTTTTGTTCTGGGTATTGTTGAGCTGTTTGTGCCAATATAGTTCCTTTTTCATTACGTGAATATATGCCAAATGCTGAATAAATCAGTTTGGTTTATAGTATGACAGACGGAAGCTGGTCCATTGATGATTTTCCGCCATCAGACTTGCTCACATTGGATAAGTTTGCAATAGAGAAGAAAATAGGAAAAGGAATGTTTAGTGAGGTCAGTGTTTAATGTCAGTTGTTTCGAGCGCCGCAGCAGAACTTGTCTTTTTCTTGTTCCTTTTATTCTTTCGATCTTGTGCGCAAGGTATTCTATTGATTTGTTTGCCGATTTGCCATTGTATCGCCGACTTCTTATTAAATTCTTCGTAGCCTTTCTATATAGTAGGAAAATTTGAATCTATACCAGTTTTTATAGGAGGATAATAGGTTTATCTCCACTGATTGCTGATCTTATACGTAACGACTTTTGTGCAGCTGTGTGCTTTAAACCTCAAGAATTGATATGGAATAAATGATCTGGGGAGAAATTTAGTAGTAACTCCCTCTTGAAGCGTCCCTCACAGCCTCTTTGATTTTATTCCCTGTAATATAGCCAGCAATAGAACTGCAGAAGCGCTAATGTCGCTCGCGATGATAAACTACGTTGCTTCCAGTTGATATTTATAAATACCCCATTTTGCTAGACGACCAGTGGTGAAGGAGTGAATATAAACTGTCAGTTTTATTCGCCTCTTATTCTACTTTGTCTTACAGTTAATTTGTCTTACAGTTAAGCCTTCTACCTATTCAGCAAGACATGCATCTCGCGCTTCAAATGCACTTCGTGACGTCAATTTCGTGTGTCGGCCGTGATTGCATCCAAACGAACTCATCGTGCACTAATTTCTGTACAGTCTATTAGCTAACAGAGGGTGCCCGATCTGACTTTGTCCGCAACTACGACTTCACCATTTTTAGGCTAACCGATCTATTTTTTGCACTTTTCTTTTCCATATGGTGTGGTTCCTTCCATTCTTATGTTTCCCCACTGCCATCCGCTAAAATATCCTTCCAGACGCATTCTGCAGGCAAAGTCGTAATTGCAGACAATGTCAGATCAGGCGCCATCTGTGAGCTAATGGACCATACGATGTTGCAAACATTGCGGACGGTGGAAATTAATAAATATAGGATTAAATCTGGGAAGGACTTTTTCTAATCTGGAAGAAATATGTACAGCTGCTCGCATATTGATGGGCTAAGGTAACCATAGTCTGCCAAGTCGTATATGACTGGACCACGAAGTCATTATTTTTGAAATCAAATTTACTTCCGCAGTAGAAGTCCCGCAAAAATCTATAATAATTCTATGCTAGTATTTCTCTTTTGCTCAGAGATTTTGTTCTCATCTCAGGAATTCTAGTTATTCCACGTGCTGGGTGGGAACTAGTGGTTCGCTCGGTTAGCGAACGTAGCGCTTATCATGTGGACGTGAGTTGAATCTGTAACCTGGTAGGACTTACCCCTCCCACCTTCATACTTTCACCGCAACATTACCCAAGATTTTGAGAGTCTAAGTTAGAGTATAGTCTGTTAGCCCAGGGAGTGCATCTGGGTCAGGCCCCAGCACAGGTCTTCCCGGGGGCAAGCTGGGCTTCGTAAAAGGGTCAAAAAGCAAAGGGGGCTTCGCACTGGAGTCAGGGGCGGATCCCCGGAAAAAAATTGTGTTTTTGTTACTTCCAAGGAAGGCATCACAGTCATCAGGCGAGATAGGAGGATTAAATAAGTTAAGTGACCGATTCAATAAGTGCGGGGAAGCTGCTCTTGCTTTGAGCAGCGCAATAGGGGCGACTGAGGTCGAAAAATGGCTTGCAGGGATGCTGCTCGTGTTTTGAGCGGTCAGGGGAGTGTTCCAAGTATTTCGATTGGAGCACATATTCTACAAACACGTAGGATTCTAAGGGTTCCGGCGTAGTCTACACGCAACCAAATGACATGATATCTTCACTAATAAAAGATTTAAGGGACTACCACAGGTGTATTTGGACGACCAAAACTTAGACGTTCGTGCAGCTCTATCCTCGTGGAAGGTGAGCTCTACAGCCATTACAATTGGGGTAGAGCTGCAAATTTAGCAGCACTTTGGAGTCAGTGCTGATTATGTGTGCCAGAAGTTCTCCTGTTTGAGCAGCGGAGTCGCCACAACTCTGCTGCTATAATATTGCATCTGTGTTGACACATTAAGGCCCGCACCCTTCAGTGCCTCAAACCGCGGGCATGCATTTATTCTATTTTAGCCTTAGCTTCCTATTAGGTATAAACGCCACCAATATAACTTTACATGTGTATAGCCAAAGGAAAGTTAGACACACACACACACACACACACACACACACACACACACACACACACACACACACACACACACACACACACACACACACACACACACACACACCCACGCACACACAGAGAGAGAGAATCAAACTTTTAAATTTTTCTCCAATCAGATGAAGACGGAAAAGTTCAGAAAATTATTGAACAACTTCAAATATCACTGATACGTAAGAAAAAACAGAAAATAAACATATTCTTTACAGAAAACAGAACATTATTCAGGAAGAACCGGTATCTAATCTCCTGCTCCATGTTATTGTTGCTGTTATTGTCCATTTCGTCCTCCACGCGGGCGACACGACGCTTCTATAAAGTAGACAAAAATAAAATAGACAAAAATAAAGTTGAAGATAAATACTGGGCAAATTTAGCTGCGAAAGCGACATTTAAATGGAACTCACTGATTTGGAGCGCAATTTTCTGCCGGCGATTGTGTACTGGGCACATCGGTATCGGCAACATCGGTGTCATCAAAATGACAGCCTTCCGAATGGAAACACTGGAAAGAAGGTCCACACATTAAGACTAATCGCGGCACAATCACAAATACCAGCAAGTGTATAATTTAAAAAAAATTAATTTTTCGGAGAACTTACTTACAGCTGTAGGTAATTTCACGTGATCCTCAGTAATTCGATCGCTCTGTTTCTGTCCTCCACAGTTTCGATGCCCAAAACTTCAGACTTCGTAACTGATCCTGAATCTAAGCAGTTACACCCTCGCTAGATCAGCTAATTCCTATACAAAATGTACGATTAGTACGATTACTACATATAAATGATAGAGAGAATGAGAGGGACGCAGAGGAAGAGGGAAAGAGAGGAGAAGGGGCATAAGCAATATCATGAAGAGCAATAATAGAAAAAAGTTCAAGAGAGGAGAACGGGCATAAGCAATATCATGAAGAGCAATAATAGAAAAAAGTTCAAGAGAGACGTTAAAAATGTAAGATGCTGCAGAATCTGCAACACCGCGTAACCCGCTCGATTTTCGAAATAATCCTATTCGATCAATAGCAGCACACATCCTAGAAACCACTGACGGCAGCACTTTAGCAACTCTATTCAGGTGAGTTGGCAACTAGATGCAAGCGGTAGCACACCTGACATGAGCTGCTATGAGGTCCATACTTCAAGATTGGGCTCGAAAGTTGGAGTTTGGGGAGATTTAAGAGGGCACTACAACTGTATGCTCAGTACTGCCAGAACCAATATACGGCGCAAAGAATATATGCGGGGGAGACCTCAGGACTCCCTCCAGGTCCCCCTGGTCGACCTAAGTCACTTAATGAGCATACACATTTTTAGGTCACATAATTTTTGGCTTCCTCATCATACTCTTTCTGTAGGGTCCGCTTCATCATTTAAGCATCTGATGGATGCGATCCATCGAATGCTTAAAAAAAGAAGTGTGGAATCCCTAGGAGTTCTTGGAGTGTTGCTAAATAGCGGTAATTTGGCGCTCAGCATACATAGGGAGCATGCACTTTTTTAGTTCACGTAAATTTTGGTGATTTTTAGCAAGCAGTTGTAGTACCCCCTTAGTCCTACTGTTACTGAAGATTGCAATTCATTCCGTTGCGTTTACGCTGCGCAGGAATCCTTGGAATCCCATGGAGTCCAAGCCCGTAGGATGTGTGCTCCAATCGAACGACGCCGCTGACTAGTTGTTTCAACGCGTTTTGCCATGTGGATCACGTTCAAATGTACCCTGTAGATCGTTCAAATGAACATCCAGAATTGTAAATCATTCTAATGTTTGCTCGTAGCGTCTCTGATGTAGTCTGGCCGAAATCTCTGATATTTTGTTTCGTTTTCGAACATGTCCTGCTTTCTCCGACATCTTTTAGGCTTATTTGTATGAATCATCTGTTCATTCTGACATGCTCCAGTGACCGTTTCAAGGGCAATTTATAGGTTAATTTGTACTCGCTACGTGCGTCAGACGCACGCATTAATTTAAGAAGGATTGTACACGTACGGCCGCCTCGAGGCCATAAATGCGTGCCGTTGAGCTGAGTCAGCGGTGCGACTGGCCCTATCCTTCATCATATAGACTCACGCGCGTCAAATGCACGCATCTAGTATAAATTGCCCTTCGATCTGCTCAACTTCCTAGTCCATTCCCTTTCGGATTGAAGGTGTTTTCTTCGTATTCATGCTTTTTTTTATTTTTTGCGTCAGAATTTTGTGCCCTCACCTTCCTCAGATTATAATTTGAACAATGAACTCGTGCCCCAGCACGAGCTGTTCCCTGGGACTCCAATTTTCAAAGTGTGTTCAACTTTTCCTTTCGTTTGCATGTTCAAAGGGGGCTTCGTTTCGATTTTGGGCTGGAGAAGACCTCGCACCAGGGCCTGGTATCGGCCGGGCCTATTGGCCGGTTTGATCGGAGGCAGTAGCGAAACATCAAAATGAAAGGTATCACACCGCATATATGTCGAAACTTACAGAAAAAGGTGAAAAATGGATAAAAAAGGCCGAACGTGACCATAACCGTATCCTGTCATTCTCACAGTTTTGGCTACAATAGACCCATATTCTGGCGTTCCTCGCACCAGGGGCACAGCGGACCTCTCCTATGCCAGCGAACCCGTGTCTTGGCGTTCCCCACATTTTCAGACCACAACGCACCCCCTCTTCCATCTGCGTACCCGTATCTTGGAGTTCCCTTAACTTTCAGGCCCCAGAAGACCCCCTTCGTTAGACCGAATGCTGGCGTTCCCTCAACTTTCAGGCCACAGCAGACCCATCCTCCCTTCAGTTTTCCAGAATGCTGGTGTTCCTCACACCTGGGCCACAGCGGAACCCTGTTCCATCGGCATGACCATTTCCTGTCATTCACTCACTTTTTGGCCACTACAGACCCATCGTCCATCGGTGAACCTCTATTCTGGCATTTCTCCCACCTGGGCCATGTCAGACCCCTCCTCCATCTGCGAACCCGTATCCTAGCTTTTCCGCAACGTTGAGTCACAGTACAACCCCTACTCCATCGACATAACAGTATCTGTCACTATTCGCCCCTGGCACACCTCTCGTCCGTGCGTCCTTACCCTTTGTAAATCTCGAGAGCAATGGGAGGAAGTTAGGAGTTATCCAGAAATTTTGAATAATTACATACTTGATCACGGGAAGTGTCACAGTGGTCTGTAATGACGCACTTTTTCTATGCATGTTAGTGTACAACTGGAATCTCTTCCGTGGCTGCAGAATCGCTCAGACTTTTCGGACGGATGCTAGGACGAGAACGTGCCGCATGTGAGAAGTGCGGCGGATACTACCGCTGCACTGGGCCTAGAGAGCTCCCAGGCCGCACACGGATCTCGCTCATGCTGATCTGCGGTGCAACAGTTGGTTTTGAGTGAAGAGCAGTGGCTATCCTGCTCCGTACAATGTGCTGCCTTAAAGCCTTGCTAGCTCTGATTCATCGGTTGGCTGTGAGACCGCAGGCGTGGGACAGTCACTGTGCAAGGATTTCGAAATTGCGGGTCCCGCGGAGATCTAGTCTCATCTCGCTCCATAAATCGGTTTCTCGTATGACGTCTTCCCTCCACCATTGTTTATGCACTGCACTGCACAAAAGATTTCACAAGACTCTCATGGTCTGACGCCAGAAAAATCTGAACCCTTACCACTCTTTATATAGGAGGATTCTCATTCAATCATTCCGATAAACTGCCAACTTTTGATTTCTACAATTATTTCTTCTTCTCAGACCAGTGCTTTCTTGCTCACTTATCTCATCCAAAGTCATCTGAGCCTGTGGATTCATCAACCGCACAGAAAACAGCTTTGAAAAAAAAATAGTGCGAAAGGAAAACACGAAGAAAGGCGACATCGATTTTTTTTACCTGCTTGAGTGCTGGCCGAAATCCGCCGATTTTGCAGCTTTCGGTTCGGGAATTTCACTACTATGTTCATTTTTGAGATATCTGTGAATTAGGGATTATCTGGACACACCATTGGAATGGACCTACTCGCACATACATACAGACCTAAACCACAATCCAAAAATTCATTTAGAGTGCTCGAAAACTTTGATAAACACGTTCTAACCCGTCCATGTGTAAAAGTGAGAAAAATCGATGGAACCAACCGCTCGATATTTTCATGCAAAAGTGAAATCACATTCGTGTTAGACGTAGTGGAAAGCCATGATAGACTTGTCTTCCCATGATCCTGAACAAAATTTGAAAATTCGATGAAATCAATAATTCAGCACTTTCATATTTCACATGGCAATCAGCAAGTCTTCTAGGAACAGGAAAGTAAATGTTCATCTACAATACTGCTCACGGGATCGCGACCGTCGCTCCGCGGAGTCACCGTCGCTCACCGTTGCTTTGCCATAACTTCTGTAGAATGGCACCAATCAAGCAATTCGGTCACCATTCAATTTGTCTCAGAGAGATCTTTCAGACGAGTAACTTATTGTCGAGAGAAACTTTTGGTTTACCTGTTTTGTCCAAGTAATCAATATATTGGTTCATCTCGTGTAATGGATAGGGTTAGTAGTAGCTCAAACACGCGCGATGGACTGCTCTTCAAGCTTAGATCCAATTATATGTTGCAAATTGAAGCAGAAGCCGCCAAAGTTAACCATCTGAGAGCTGTTCTGGGCAAACTGCACACTGATTCAAGAGAACCTAATTTTTGACGAAGTTGCTGGTAGCACACACTATTGCAACAGACCGAGCGAACTTGAGCAAGGAAGAATAACAGGTTCAAGATAACTCTTCTTATGCTTTATGTTCTGCAAGTGCCGCTGCTGCAGGCTCATTAGTCTCGATGTTATCCTTGCCCAAGATACGAACTTTTGTTGTGCCTCGTGAAGACCTCGATGCTGGGCGAGTTACTATTCGCCACTGAGATGACCTACGGAACTCCTAAGAAAATCTTGTAAAGAACACTATGGGTACTTCCGAAAAGTGCAGTTGATGCGGTTCTAGCCGTTATCGTGTGCCAATTGGGACTGCACTCATTTTGCAGAAAATTTAGCCGCAATCCCATAACCGTCTCTAGTAGCCCTGGATGAATGTTCGGACATTGGGAGCCTACGCATTCTCAAAGAGGTGGAAGTGCTATATCCTGGTCCAAAATGAGGAGTTTCCGCGAGGTGCGATTTTTCCGCACTGTTAGCTGCTGCAAAGCATCTCGTGAGGCCCCGAGCGTGGGAGCACCTCGCATTGATGGCGACTCCCAGGTTCAATGCCTGCAGAGGGGAATCTTCTTGCAAAACCTTTGTTAAGGTTGGGAAAGTCTTTATTTGGGCAGACAAATGAATACTTCGACCGATTTGTGTTCAATGTTTATAATGACACAAAATGCATATTGCAAAGCGACGGTGACTCCGCGGAGCGACCGTCGGTTTTCGCGATCCCGTGAGCAGTATTGTACTCTTCCCCTGCAATGAAACTGTTGTACTAGAACTCGCTAGTGGAATAGAGCGCTTCGAGTCAGTGAACAACACACTGCTACTGATTCGGTTTGCTTTATTCTTTTTTTTAAATTCACTACGGCAAAGACTCTCAACGTTTGATCTATTTGTGGGATTTTCTCTGCGATAGGTTTGTTACTGTATGAAAGTATTACTGATCAAATGCACTATCCTACGCAGCCATTAAACACATTCTCATATGTTCACTTTCAAAACATTCCAGGGATAAGCCGTTTTTTTTCGGCTTTTTGAAAGGTCCCAGTTTTTGCTGGGAAGTTAAGTGCGCAATTCACGCGTAAAAGTGCAAAGTGATTTGGATAGCACCCAAATAATACCCTTTCTCTGGCCTTATTCATTCCCAAAATTTTCCAAACATTTCTTTACAGTTCTCCTTTCCAAAGGTGAACCAAAAAAATATACACAAGGCTTGTTTCGGCTTCAGAGGCCGTGAACAGGAAGTTATAGGTGGCCAAATATTTCCTGTTTCTAGCCACTAATTAATGCGCGTACTGCGAATGACATTGTTTCGGTTAGAAGATTCCGCTGGTTGTCAGGATTTGTTCGAACATTGCTAACGTTTCTTAAATGAACGCCACTTAACTCCTCTTCAACAGAGCGTGCCGTTAATCGTTTATTATCTTCTTTAACTGAGAAGCCTGACTGGTTCCATCCAGTTATGGCAACTTTGGACTTTTGGAGTTTTCTTGACAATAAAGTATGTATGCAATACGTGGAGGCCGATCGCAGCTGTTAAATCAGCATTAGTGAGGCAACTGTTTATTAAAATGAAAGTGTTTACATTCAGATCTATCTACCTCAACATAAAAATAATGGTCCCCGAATTCTCCTTTGTCGCTTTCCGACTTTTGGGCGAAAGGTACCAACAGGGTCAAGCGTCCAATGGGAAATTCCCCATGATGGGGTCGTAAGGGAGAGGGCAGGGAAGGGGGGGGGGGGGTAAGTAGAGGGGCGGCTTGGCCATTGAAAGTAAATTCATAATTGTTTCATGGCATTATGACAAACCAGCATTGCCAGCAAGAACCACCATGTCATTATCTGTTAAAACAGAACAGGTTGGCAGCGTATGAGAGGAATAGGCTTCAGCGCACCCACAGGTTCGATTCCCTGCGTCTTCAATAGACTTTTGCACGGGTCGAAATTACTTCAGAATCAAGTGTGGAGTAAAGACGGTGGAAATGTTAAAAAATGAAGTGTGGGTAGATGATCGATCGATTGCACATACGAAAATTCGCCTGCAGGGCCCGTCAGAACGTGAAATAATAGGGTGACTTAGACCTCGTGCTGAACTTCTCTGACTCGAAAACAGCGACTACTTTTCAACATATTCATAAATAGAAGACCAACAGCTCTATCTTTTGCCAGAGTTTGAATTTTCTAAAACTTCATATTTTTTTGGGAGCTCAATGGGAAATTTTTCAAATTTTCGGATCTCCGAGGCAGGATTCCCCACCTAACTCAGTCAACCAGGAGCAAACATTAGAAAGCGATAATGGGGATTAAGAATGAATTATTGGAGCTCTATTACGTGAATGTAGTGAAATTCCGGTAAAAAGCAAACTCTCTTCATGGGAGTCGAAGAAGTGAAAACCTCGCAACTTGAAGAGATGGTGAAGATGGGGTAAATCTGTTTGGAAAATTACTGAGAAGCAGTTTGCAGATATCACGGAAACTTTTCTTCAACGAGTTTTAGATTGGGAAGTTTCCCATTTGAGTACAGAATCTGGCGCCACTAACTTCGCTCGTTTTTCCACAATTTAGGTGGGAAATCGATGGGAAATTCGCTAAGTTTCCCATCAATTTCCCATGGAGCTCTCAAGAACATGGAGATCTAGAACATTGAAACTCTGAGAAAAGATAGAGCTGATCGTCCTCTATGGACATATTGAAAAGCATCTGTTGATTTTGAGTCAAAGGACTTCAGTACGAGGTCTAATTCACCCTAGTTTTCCACAAACTGGAGGGCCATGCAGGCGAATCCTTGCATGTGTAGTCGATCGATTTCGCTTCCCTCACTTCATTTGCAAATCTTTCGATCCTCTCTACTCCACACAAAGTTCCGAAGCGGTTCCGACCCGTGCAAGGATTTCTTGGAGGCGCCGGAGATCGAACCCATGAGCGTTCAAATGGCAGCGCTGAAACCGACTTCTCGCATGCGCTGCCAATCAATCCTGTTTTGACACGTCATGAAGTGATCGCTCTTGCTTGCTGTCTGGTCCGATCGGATTAGAAGGGATGAATATCGACTTAAAGATTGTTTTAGTTCCAATTTTGGGTTTTTAATGTATTTTGTTTGTGCCTTCTTCCTTGAAACTGCTCAGTGTACAGAGAAAACATGCGGGGGCAGAGGGGGGGGGGGGGGAGTCGTATTGAGGGTCGGTTTTTCCTATTGTCATGCTTGACCCTGGGTACCAAACATTCGCTAGTGCGATACGCTGCGGCTTTCGCTACTCATATCGTCTGCTAAGCTCGTAGTTCAGTATACTCGTGGAAAAATCGAAATCAAGAAAACCTTCCGACGGGACTTCCTTACCAATATTCATGCCATTTATTGTGGCAAAGAGTGCAAAATCTCTAAAATGATGAGTATTTCCGGTTTCAACTTGCTGCTAAATGTAGGCGATGCGGGAGGGCTGCAGACATAGGTGCGATAGTGATGAGACAGGGGTCAGAAAAGTGAAGGTTGTCTGGGTCAAAAAAGTGGAGGTTGTTCACCAACCACTTCGATGAACTTGAGGAAGAGAAAAGAGTGAAGTTTACAGAACGTGAGATAGTGAAGCCCTTTTTTAAAGATGATTCGCACCGAAACAGGTCTAGTATTGCTGAAGAAGGGGAAAAAGATCACATGTTCAGGTGCGGAATGTTAAATATGCTCACAATCTCTACATTCTTACTCTACAGGGTGCGTATTAAACACTGGTACAACTTTCTCGAGCATATTTCGCGAGCAGATATTGATATTTTCAAACCCCATGGGCATCATTATTTTTGGCATTCCCTTCTCTTTAGGCATCAATGTTCTGAAAATTTCATATGAACTTTGCAGTAGATGGTACGTCCAAACTCTAAAAAAGCCGCAATTCTTGAGCTTAGCAGTGCAGGACATTCGGCTTCTGACAGCGTTCGTCTCCTCAACGTTCCACGGCAAACCGTCCGCTCTGCCATAAAGCGAGATACGCTTCTCGATCGTGTTCGCCCAGGACGACCAGTCACTGTATCCACTTCTGCTCCGAAGAATATCTTGAGAAAACGGATTGCACGCAACCCAGCAAGAAGCATGAGAAGGATGGCCAAGGAGTCGAATGTGTCAGAGGGAACCGTAAGAAAAGTTGTCGAGAGGATGCTCAACATGTGTCCCTATGAGCTCCGGAAGAGACGGAAGAGATACGCACAGAAGAAAGCAACAGTGAAAAAATGTAAAAGGCTGCTGGATCGCGCCGCGAATGGGAAACACCTGAGGATGCTGTTCACGATGAGAAGCTCTTTACGGTCGAGCAGAGCTACAATAGCCAAAACGTTCGAGTGCTCGCCCGTACGTCTAATGAAGCTAATGAGGCCGGAAGAACTGTTTCCCGAAGCGTAAAGCTCGCCTCCAACCCTTGGTCTGGGCCGGAGTGTCCGCTTCCGGCCGAACTCCTCTCCTATTCGTGGAAATGGGAGCAAAGATCAACACTGATTTCTACCTGGAGGGAGTTCTGGAGAAGGAGCTCTTACCTTGGTCACGCAAACACTTCAAGAATTTGATTCAACTTCTTCACAAGTCCAAGAAGGTGCAGAGGTTGTGTCGCGAGAACCTGCTCGACTTCATCGATGCGAATGAATGGCCGGCGGACTCCCCCGATCTTAACGTCATGAACTACTCCGACTGGACCATTTTAGAGGAGAAGGTTTGTGCCAAACGACATGGCGGTGTGGATGCCTTGAAGTCCTCTCTCATGAAGGCGTGGGAAGAGATTTCTCAGGGGTGTGGAGCGTTATACCTGGAAAAGGCGGTGCCATGGAGCTCCTCGATTGGCGGACTGGAGAGTAATAAAGGACATTTACAAGAACTCCAGGTTATATTGATTTTGATAGTAATTACGAGGTAAAAACCTTGTTTCGGTATTAATTACGCACCCTGTAACATGTGAGACACCCGACATGTCAGAGATTTGCATTGGCGTCCTGCTTTCGTGCCGGGACCCACGTTCATCTCAGTACTGATAGCATCTCAACTTGATTTTTGCTAAATATTTCGGCAATTTCATAAAACTGTACTTTGCGCAGTTGTCAGTAATTTTCTTCATGAGATTCTCCACAAAACGACTCCAGGACCAACGATTTTTACCAAGAATCCATGAAGAAATTAATTTTTTAAAATCTAAACGGGGAAATTGCGTCCTCTAAAATTTCTCGGCAATTTTCAGAAAAGGGTGAGTTGCGCAGTTGTCTATCAAACTGCCGACATCTTTGCGCACACAACGGTCATAAAAACAAGTGCCTCTATCTGAAAATGGCCCAGAAGACAGGCCATGTTTGAAAACGCTTTTCCGCTGAATATCTCTTTCAGTTTGAAAAATCAGGCGTTGCGCAGTTGTCAGCTGCCGAGCACGTGCGATCCCGAGTAGAATGGTATATAATACTTGGTACTTCCTTTCATGCTGGGCTGAAAAAGCCCGCCTGAGACAAGTGCCCTGTGTAGCTCAGGGGTGTTAGCGAGAGAGAACGCAATATGAGAGGGCGCCCGACGCGAGGGTGGGGCGGACGAGGCATCTGTCTCATCCTGGATTCTCCGTCGTGAGTCAACGAAACTACCAAGAATTATATGTCATTCTGAGTTCAGCTGACGGCTGCGCAACTTTCAATTCCCCCAAATAAAGAAGATATTGTGGTTTTTACGTTTTAGGAGATTTCTCAGTTATTCTTATCTGCACTTATGTCGCTCCACTATACCCAGTCTAATGTCGCATTGTTATTCCGTCTGACAACTGCGCAACACTTACTTTTTTGAGCTGAAGATGGTATTCCAGGCCAAAGCTCAGATTTCAGGCAATCTCCCGCCCATATTCTCAACACTTTTCCTCAGCCCATGTTCGAGGACGACACCTGAGCTTCATGTTTCCTGACGCTGGAATTTAATCAACAACTGCGCGTTTCATGTATTTCTTCCTTTCCCGAACAAAAGTGCGACTGTCTGCACCCTTTTGCGATCTAGGGCTGAGCCCCGGATCTAACTTATCTTCATCGTCGTAGGTGAGGGTTCCCCCCAACGGCGCTACTGCCGGTGATGGTGGGTTGAGACGCGTCTCAGGTATCGTACCTATGGCTGCAGAGCGGTGCTGCACATACGAGTACGGATCTCCATATGCGGAGCATCCGCTACGGTTATTTCTCACACCGTTCTAAAAAAGTTACCACTTGTGGAATGAGTTATTTTCCCAGAAGCGAGGACGCATTTAATCTTTTATCTCGAGGGATATAGCATTTTGAAATTTTATTAAACTTACCTATCTTCTACCCTTGATCTTTATTTACACCTCAAAATTTTGAAAAACAGAGGTCAAATCGTAAAAAAAGAAACGAAGGAAGGAGAATCTCCGCAATTTTTCTCCCTCACAAATGCCCATCTAGTAGCTGCGATCTGAATACGACTTCCACATATCGCATATATACTTTGCTTGTAAAAAGATTACAAAAGTCCAAAGTCGACGTAATGGTTGTGACCAGGCCTCCCAGTTCACGAAGAAGGTGAAGCAGTAGCAGCAGGCTCCACTGAAGAAGGGTTAGACTTGTTCAGTCGTTTTGTACTATGTGTTAACATACAGAGAATTCTAAACGGACGCAGTCAAGAGTCAGAACCGCGGCGCGGCTCTCTTGGACAGAGTCGCGGGAGCTCAGCATAGTGTGCGCCTGCGTCTCTGCCCATGAGAGCCGCGCCGCGATCTCAACTCTTGTCCACGTACGTTTGGAGTCTCCTATAAGTCCTTGCGCTTTTTTTTCGGATGCACTTTTCTCCACCTATTTTGTATCTTCTGCTACAACTCATACTCTGAAGTCCGCCGCCGGACCAGCAGACGGGAGAACGGGTGTGCCTGACCAGGAAACGGGAGATCTAAAGTTTGCCTGGCCAGTTTACGGCTGAACCCACGTTTTCAGATGTTCAGATATACGATTCGAAAGCGCTAATCTTCCTCTACAAAAGCGTTGTGAATAGCTTTTACTAAACGATAGTATGCTTGAGTTTTACGCCTGCGAAGTGGAGAAATGAACCAATGAAAAACAGCGCAACCGACAACCACCTATCCTGGCATTCAGTTAGATCTCGAAAGGCCACCAAAACTAAGCAAGGGACCCCTACTAAGTATGAAAGAGCCGTTTTGCGTGAAATGACTGGTCATCAGCAATTCTCCAAGCTCAAAGAAGACATATTTGGGCTCAATGAAACCAACCACTTCGACCGAACAGATTTCTTCCGTGAACAGCTGGGAATTGCCTCGGAGAGGTCTTATAGCCTATATGAACATTATACTTCTTAAAGCTACCAAGCAGCTGATGTAATCCTGCTGAACAGATCGGATCGTAACGGTCTAGTCATCTTACCCCATGATAACGTCGGAGTCCACCCTTGCCAGCATCGCCAAACTAGTTTCGTTATCATGGGGTAAGATGTTCCGTTACTGACTTCCTTCCGCGTTTATATTCTACAGGGCTTACACGTTCAAATAGTATCGGATGTTTTCTGGTCCCTGTTGAATATAATGAGAAAAAGGTGTTTTTCCGTAGATTGGCGTTTTTCTTCTTAAGCCTGAAAATAATGCGATTCAAAATCCTGTCAAATCGCATGATGACAGGATTGTAGAGCGAAAGAAGCGCTTTCAGAAGGTACAGGGGACGTTGTGGAAAAACGACAATGAGTCGGAAAAAATCGCAGCTGAAAAAAGCGCAAGGACTTATGTTAACACCTAATAATTGTTCACAATGTTCAAACGAACCCTGGTAACCACCGGAATCTTCTAACCAGAACGCCTCACGGCAGTGGCCGCATTAATTAGTGATGAGAAACCGGAAATATTTTCCCACTATCAACTTTTCTTTACTGCCTCTGAACCCAACTAAACGTGCCTTGTGTATATTTTTTGGTTCATTATTGGAAAGGAGAACTGTAAAGAAATCTTTGGAAAACTTCGGGAATGAATGAAGCCAGAGAAAAAGTATTATTTGGGTGCTATCCAAAGCTGTCCAAAGAAAAATGACTCATTTCTGGATTGTTTTGAAAGTGACACGACTGACATTTGACACTGTGTTTAATAGTTGCATAGGATAGTGCATTTTATCGGTAATACTTTCATACAGTAACATACTACTAACTTCGATCTTCAGACAAACTGTTTAGTTTGCGATATATATGTGTTTATAAGCAATGTACACGCTCCTAAGGAGTGAAAAGATTTCTACTGTATAGCGAGAAGTTAGGACAGTTGACACACATATTTATCGCAGGAAATTTTTGCCTAAGCGGAGAGAAAAATTGCCAGGTGATCACCAGGTGACGGCTATCATCCCCCTAAATTGGGAAGTTTGTCTACTTTTCTCCGGAAACGTAATAAATTTAAAAAGTGACCAGATGTCTGGTAATGGCAGCTTCCACGGATATTTCCGAGAAAAGGTAGAGTAATAGCTTTTGATGAATCTTAAATCTGACTCGGATGAACAGGCCAGCATGCACTAAAGTAGTAAGAGGGAAAACCTATTGTCGTGAAAACCACAAAGAGGAGTGGTTTAAAGGTAGCACGAGTCGAAATCCTCGACTCGGAGCTGAGGTGAGAGTCATGGAGTAGGCGCCTTACACATCAGAAATGTGAAACGAACACACACCGTAACGACTTACCTGCAAAAAACGGAGAATCGCTGTCGCGTGCACGCCTGGTCGGCTAGTGCTTCGGAGGGCCCGACGCGCCAACTAAAGCATTTGAACGCAGGCGCTTGTGATTTGGCGCGACGTTGCCATGTAAAAATTTTAACCCCAATCAAGATTTCTATAGATTTTTGCAGGTCAGTGAAGTTTTTGTTTGCTTTATTTTTCAGATTACTGCCGCAGCTCTCAAATATGGATGGTGGATGGGAGCCCCGATTACTTTTGAAAATCATTAGTTCTTGGTAGAATTGCTAGATTAAGCTAGCTCTGAGCTGTAGGCATTTAGTACTGGTACCACTATAGAGGTTTAGAGGAGAAAAAGTACACCTCACTGGTCCAACACAATAAATTAGTCAGTCATGCAACCAAGTCAAGTCCTAGTTCATCATCTTTTTCTTTTACTGCTTAGTCTGTCACAAGTTGCTCTGGTAATTTGCTTCAAGGTTCATCGATATTTTCATTTCCTGGCAATATCTGTACTGATCGGCACACCACTTTTGGTGTAAAGAATAAATAAATAAATAAATTAATTTGGTTTTCGCTCGCATGATAGATTTACTCTGCTTTAAGGTATTGATTTCTTATTTTGAAGATTAACGTGACGCTTTTTACCGCTGTGCGGTGTTCTTACGCGTCTTGCGGCATGAACTGCATGCAATTACTTTCTCATTTGCGCTTTTCTTCAAATTTCGGCAACATGCCCTGGCATATCACTCCGTGATATGGAAGAGCTGCCCATGAGTGAAAGATTTTGTGATTTATATGGCAGTTAGAGAATTAGCCTGGGTATGCAAGGGGCCGCTGGAATACTCGTCCGTGCATTTTAACGCGCGGAAAAGAACACCTCGTTTCTCGGCTTTTTCGAGTGTTTCATGCCATTTCATCATCGGATATGAGTTCTACACCCCCAAAAACCCCCAAGTCTGTTAAAATTCCAAAGGCGAGGATTTCGACGGGTGCTGCCTTTAACATTCGAGGTCTTCATCACAATAAATCGGAAGAACAAAAAAAATAAAGCAAACGAAATCAGTAAATGTCCAGATAATGCTTCAAACGCTGAAGCACTAATGATCTCAAGCACTCAAATTCTTATGCGTGCTACACCTAATGTAATGCTCACTTAACAATAATTTTATGTGACTAGAATCGGTAGGAGCCATTAATAACAGCGAGATGCCTAGTTCCGTACTAAAACACTCAGAATCCCTCTTGAGTCCGTTCTTCCAGGGTGCCCTCGAGCAGTGTCAAGACACGTGAAAGAGATTTCCTTGTCATGCCATCTCTCTCTGTGCCTTTTAGTAGGAAAAACTGGAAATAACAGAAATTTTTCTTCTGCCCTTATTTTCACACAGTCGACGTCGAAATTTTATGCCCACGCTGAGAATGTGTTGTTTCGGAAGCGGATCAAAGCTTTAAGGATGCTCACTATGGTTTTTAGCTGGCTGAAACCCCGACATTTTTCGATTGTTCTTTTTTCTAATGATCATTCTGTTTTTTTTTCTTCCATATTTAGAAAGAAAATACAGTAGCAGTACAGCGGTTAAAAACCTGCACCCATCTTCGAAAACTTTCTCTCATCAACACAAAAAATAGACTATCAGTATCTCTCGAATCTTCATTCGTTAATGTTTCAAATATTCAATCTCTTAGAGCGATGACAAAGTAGTTTGAGGTTTCCATTAGGTTATATTCACAGTCAGAGAGGACTGTTTTCTAGAGAAGATGAAAGTGCGTGGTGGTCTCAACTGCCATCGATTTTCTGAGCATTGGTGGCCCACTGTTCTTGGGCCCAGTTGTTTCAATGCCGTTGTATGAATGCATTCACATCTGGGATAGTGGACATAAATACGGGAAGCAAATTTCATCATGGGGAAAGACAGCTGCTGCAAAAAGGAACGCGATTTCTGACGCTCTGCAACTCGACCGGTAAAGGGGAAACTGGTCCAACCATTTATATCTTGGGAACATTCATTCCATCTGTGCAACTTCCGCATCACCTTAAATCTCATCTGGTAAAATTTCTTTGGACAACAGTTCGTGTTATTTCGCAGTATGTACGTATGTATCCTATTGGTGGCAGCATCTGCAGCCCTATTCATGAACGTTTCCGAGAAGGATCCAAGCTTTCAGCTAATTTGCGGCGAGTTCTCCGTGCAAACCGTGATATATTACGCTAACCAGATCTTGTTATCGCTGTTTCTGATGGGTTGTCTCATGCACAGTTTTGGCCTGAAGAACATGTTCACCTTGGAAATCGGGATAGATCACTACCTATCCGGGAGCGTTCATGAATCTCGCTACTGGGAGCACTAGCGTGTCATGTGTCGGCACCCTCACCTAGCCTCGATAACAGCATTGCTTTCCACAGGTTAGCAGTTTGTCGGGAAACTTCTGAATTGTCATGGGCAAAAGTGTAAAAATATTAAATGTATGCTAACGAATGTAAGATCACTTGTAAAGAATTGTAATTCTTTGGTTTTAAATCTGTGTATCAATGAATATGACATGATCTTTTCAACTGAGACTTGGCTCAGCCAGCAAAATGAGTTAGGTCTTCTACCGGGTGTCGTCAGTAGCCATTATACTGGTATAAGATGTGATAGAATTAACAGAAAAGGAGGCGGAGTCATCCTACTGCTTAAGAAACATTTTTCTTATAACTTAGTCTTTCAAGAATCTGTGAAGGACTCTTATGAGCTTTTAATATGTGACATAATGCTTTCCTCAGATTCGTTTCGACTTATTCTCGTATATAGAGCTCCTAACTGCACTGTATCTGGTTCAAATCAGTTAGTCAAAGTCATTAGTGACTTCTGTGCAGTCAATTTCCCGAGTCTTGTCCTGGGAGACTTCAACCTTCCTGACCTTATGTCCCAAAACATTGGTTCTATCTCAAGAACTTTCCATGATACTTTTGGTGCTCACGACTTGCATCAAATGGTAACGAAACCAACTAGGGAGAATTCGATCTTAGACCTAGTGTTGTGCAATAGACCTAAGTTCGTTCATACTATTAATATAGGACCACCCATTGGTAATAGCGATCATGCTACGATTTCTTTCGAATTGGGAATAAAAATTGGGCATTTAAATACATTATGGATGAAAGATTACAATTCTGCTGACTATAATAGAATTAGAGAATATCTTTCGAATATAGACTGGATAGGCATCTTCAAAAATGGTGGTACAGTTGATGAAATATATGAAACGTTTCTTGCTATACTGCACCACGCCATAGAACTATTTGTACCCACTCGAAAAGTCGAGGTCGGTTTGAAAAATCTTCCTGAATATCTCAGAAGGATGAGCTACCATAAGTCACACTTGTGGGCTAAAGCTTGTTCCACCGGTGACAATACGACCTGGGCTCAATATGAATCGCTAAGTAAAAAACTAGATAAGGCTCTCTATCGATATAATATCTACTTGGAACGAAAGATTATCGAATCCAAGGATAAGACCGCTTTTTACAGATATATAAATTCCCGTAGTGAGCACGACAACCACATCCCAAACCTATTAAATGAAATAGGTGACCTGGTCTATTCAGATGTTGCAAAGGCAAACCTACTAGCAACCGAATTCCAGAAAATGTATAACAAATCTGAAGGTGGATCTTCCGTTCCATTACGAACGAGTAGTTCTTCTATGGGCCCTCCTCAGATGAAGCCTTCGTTGTGGTTTCACAGAGAGGAAATCGCAGATATTCTAAGCAAATGGCCTAGATCCACGTCCACGACCCCTGATCTCATTCCCACCAAGTTCATTAAAAATCTTGTTGACTGCTTAGCATACCCTCTAGAACACATCTTCAATTTGAGCTATATTAAGGCCGAGGTCCCTTCAAGGTGGAAACATGCTTTTATCACACCCATCTCCAAGAAACCGCCACTGAATGATCCTAAAAACTACAGACCTGTGAGTATAACCTCACTTTTTGCAAGAACATTTGAAAAAATTGTGAAGAAACATGTATTGGAACATATTGAGAAGAATAATATTATCTCGGACAATCAATATGGTTTCCTTAAAGGTAGATCTGTTGAAACAGCAGTACTTACTTCCATGAACGACTGATCGAAAGCCATTGAATCCAAAAAACAAACAGATGTGATATTTTTTGATTTCTCGAAAGCTCTTGATAAAGTCCCAACAGATAAGCTGCTATACAAAATGGAACTGATCGGTATTCACCCAATGATAATGAATTGGATACGTGATTTCCTTACTGGTAGAACTTACCAAGTACGTGTAAGAGATCAGTATTCTGAGGTTTTCTCAGCTTACAGCGGCGTCACAAGGTCACAGGCTAGGTCGAGGTTCTTCACTTATAGAGGTGTAAATTAGTTCAACTTGTTGCTAGCTAAAAATGAGCATTTGATTGAATTGTCTTTGCAAGCTTTCAGAAAGCTTGTCAGGAGAACTTGTTTGAAACCATTGAATGTATGAACATGTTGATGTCGTTTCATATGTTGATGATAACTGATATGTTATTGTCCTTATTTACGTGTGGCTTAGCCCGCGTCTCCAAATAAATAAATAAATAAATAAATGTGATCTCGTCACCTAGAATTCGTAAATTTTGGTTTGGTCCACAGCGACAAGACAAAATTTACGAATTCTAGGTGACGAGATCCGCTCATGTCTAATCTGATTCGCTTTTGGATGGCTTTTGCGGTGAATCCTATCAGAGCAAAAATGAAAGGTGAAACCAATCAGTACGATAACTGGGCGCCAGGAACATAACCAACCAGAATATTCCACATTCAGCAGAAAGCCCAATAGCATCTACTCCCAGTTACTATTATTTTCCCCTCAGTTGCTGTCATCCTTTCTCCAATGCTGCTAGAGGGTGGAAGGCTCGTGCAGCAACTGGGGAGAGGATGGCACCGATTGATAAGAGATGTCACTAGCCTTTTTGCTCGACGTACTCCGCAGTTCGGGCTGCATTCCTGTAGCACATTTATCGAAGCAAATCTAGAGAAAAAAATCATCAAACATCAAGTTGCGAGGCCAATGAGCAGTGGATACTGTAGTTATTAGCTTCGGTTCGGTCGTGACAGTACGAACATAACGCGTCATAAAGAGCTCAGTGTTCTACGACCGTAACATCGAGTTCAAAGCCGTCATTTTTTGTTCGAAAATAGGCCGCAGCCTGCTACATAGCATAAGAGCACGAAACAACAGATATTAATGATTGGCTGTGGAGGGCAGCACTCACGGAAAGTTCTATCTCTGAGATTGTAGCAAAATATTAGATTTTTGACTATGAGGAGTACGGATGAAGTGTCTAATTTCGCCAAATATTGGTAGGCTAGAGCTTCGCGGTCGAGTTACACGTATGGGATTGAACAAAAAAGTCGATAACGCTGCCACCATTGCCACATATTTTCTTTGCGCCATCGGATATTTGGCTAGCAAAGCAGCGTCGTTGGAACAGAAAGAGCACAGAGAGAAAGAAAATATTGGAATGTCCATCATAAAGACAGAACTAGGAAAAAGAACAAAACCATATGGTAATTTTAAAAACTAAATTATTTAGAAACATGTAATATTTAAGAAATTGGATGTTCTGAGTGAGAAAAAGGGATTGTAGAGATTAATATCAAGTCGATACGAACTGAACGGAGGAAACATTTGCATAGAAATGTACTCCTTGTCGAAATGAGTAAAGAAAACGACGTTAATGTGGAAGACTGCCACTCGAAACCATTGCCCAATCAGCTGATAGATCCTATTTTTCGCGCTCCAAGGATGATTTTGGAGCGCGGTAATAGCATGAGAACTCGTAAAACTTACTGCCCTCTGATCCTGATGATCCAGGTATTACCTCTTATTACTGTTATTCGTGATAGGAAAAGTTATAACTGGTACTCTTATTGCAAAATTGACCCCACAATCGATTGTATTACGATTGGATCAAGACCTAAGAAGCGAAAACTTCGGTGGATGCTGCCTTTAACGTTCTTGGAATGGACATGAGCAGGGACGAGCGGGCGTCCGACTTGCGAAACTTCCGACATTCTGGATTTTTTCGGGCTTTGACGTCCGAGTTCCTATTTCCGAAATTTCAAATCGGGCTCATCCCTGAACATACAGTACTGACCAAAAAGATATCACCTTTTGAACTTCTGTTCATAACTTCCCTCTGAGTGAAGGTTGAGATTTCTAGTTTTAGGAGATAATGCAGCTACTCACTGTTAATAGAGCTACTAGGATTCTCATTGTGCCTGAAAATTTTTATAAGAAAAATTTTCCACCAAAATGGTCAAAATCCTTGATTTTGCACTACTCACATTCAACTACTATGCTCTAGCGTGAACAAAGAAAGAGTGCTTGTACCGGTGTTCGCTGGATGCCGAACCGTTCCAGATGTTCTAACCAGACACACGGTCACCTGCGGTGCACTTCACGATTTTCAAACTTTGCTTCTTTATTTTGGAGTAGAATAAAACTATGATGAGGGGGATGTTATCGGTAATTGTTTAATGAAAATTCCACCATTGGAAGTCACATAGTAAGTCGAATAATATACAGATACAGATATAGATATACATTCTTATTTTTCATTCATCCAACTTTGGGAACCACCAGTGTTCAATTTACGGTGAATTTGAGTGCGAGCTGACACAATGACCTTCCGCGACAACTTCGTTCATTTTATAAGTCATCATTATGCACTGTTAGCTCGTTGAATGAGTTGCCTCGTTTCTGTGATTTGTTTGCATTCCTTCCCTACTGTGGTGCTTAGCCATGTGTTTTTTGTCGTTCGAAGGTGCTTCTATTCCTCTACAAGAACATTCTCATAATTTTTCGGGAAGCCTAGTTTTACGTATGTAAATTTAGGGAGTTGGAAATAAAAATACCAGATGGCAGGAAAAAACTACTTTCAACGCTTGCTTTATTTCTTTCACCGTGGAGGAAAACCGAGTGGAAACTTGAGCGTCCTGTACCAAGAACTTCAAACTTGCCAAGACGATAGTCATCCAGGGTTAAGCATAGACCGGCGACGTCGCCGCGCTATCGGCGAGAGGAACTTGCACACTTTTTTGACGCGATGGCGCGCAGCGGCCAAGGTGGTGGTGTCTGTCACCAGGGACAAGTTTTCCACTCACCGCATGTTGCCGTCGTGACGCCACTGCGTGACAGCGAAAGTGTGAAAGCCCCGTTACAGGTAACAATGCCGCTCAAAGTCGGCTCAGGCTGCCCGCAGATGAGCCAGGAAAACAATGTGGGCGAACATTACTGCAGGAAGCGGAGCTTATCTACAGTGGATGAGTTATCCCAGTCATCCTCCATATATGACTGCGATCCCCATGCACAGATATTTGAACACAGGGGAGTGGGAATTACCTGGTGTCTGTGTTCGTGCCTCTGTCTACACCCATATCCACTGTTCCCATCGACCACCGACTCCGCACTTCTCATAAAATTTCAGGATTTGTGTTTAATTCAGTATTTTTGAAGTATTTTGAGTACAAGTATTTTAAAAATATTTTAAGTATAAGTATTCTTGAAACTGTCGAATACTCTCATCTTATGGTAGAAATCCAGTAATCCAGACATAATCTTGCATGAAGTGGGGCATCAACAAAGCGGAATGAATTTAGCCTACAGTGTGTTTTTCCGGGAGTAAAATCGCGCGCGATCTGATCCATTCCAATAGATCAAATTCTCAGTCGAAAGACCACGTGAAAGCGGAGGTTCCAGCAATTCGCACGTAGCCTTTGTACTGGGTCCGCAATTGCACCGATTTTACTCCCGGAAAAACACCCTGTAGTTCAGTCAGTGGGAGATTGTCTTAAAGGCAGCACCCACGGAAATTTTCGTGTCTGAGATTTTGATCGTTTTAGAAATTTAGCAATTGTCCCAGCAATACTGCTGAGACAATAGTGTGGATAACGTTACCATGTCTGAGACATAACTAGCTCAGTGTCCAAGATTCTGGATCAGTGGGATCAGCGTGAGGTCGCTCGATCGAGTTGTGGCTGCAGCGGAGCATTGTTGCCAGCTGATTTTGTGGACAGTCATTTCTTTTCTTGTCATATTAAAGCTCTTCGTTAGCATTAGCATTCATTTTTTTCTTGGCTTAGAACGACAAATTTTCTTACTTGTTATTTTAGAGCAAATTTACTTGTCAAGCCACTTGCATTGCTGATTTTCGCCAGTTTCTCATTTTTGAATTTTCTTGGTTCTCAGATTATTTTAGAATTCATTAATGTTTTTGATCGGTCAGGATATCTATTACAAAACTCGCGTTCCTCTGTCAAATCTTGGAACGCTGCAAAACAATGTCGAAAACCGATTTTATCCACAAAACAGCTGACAAAAAAGGCAGCGTTATCGATTTTTTTGCATCGGTCCGCATCGAACACATCACGCAACTTGGCCCAATCTGCTCGGAAGCGGTGAGCAGGAAACGGGGGTTTCGGAGGTTTTTACTGTTTTCGGCACTGTACCAGTGTTCAGCGGACGCGATTACCCCGAATTGTGCTAAAATATCGAGGTCGAAAATTTCCGTGGGTGCTGCCTTTAACAAGGTCTTACACAGTAGAGCACCTGTACACCGATATTCGCTTCCTAGGTGTTCCGTGCAAGATGCACTTGGAATGGACAGATGGTTGCACTGAAGAAGATCCAGGTGACAATATCCGGAATATATTTCTTTGCTTACTGTATTCTCGCAGGTATTCGAAATGGTGGATCAGAAGGCGCGCCAGGATTGCTTGAAGGAGATTGATCTCCTCAAACAGCTGAATCATGTAAATGTCATAAGGTTCTTTTTCAGGTTTTGGGATACAGGATGTACGGTAGGATGCCCTTTTCTAAACTGAGCACATTTTTAGGTACTATGCTAGCTTCATTGATAACAACCAGCTAAACATTGTGCTGGAGCTGGCAGAGGCAGGAGATATGAGTCGAATGATTAAGGTTTGTACTTCTAAAGTTACGCATTTTTTGCTGTCTATGTTTTACTTTTTTATTTGTTCTTCTTTTGTTTCTGCCCGTAACCATCAAGCGAGCATGTCTTGCTTTAGCATTTCAAAAAACACGGTCGATTAATACCTGAGCGAACTATATGGAAGTATTTCGTTCAACTCGCCAGGGCTATTGCTCATATGCATTCCAAGCGCATAATGCACAGAGGTGCTCACTATTTTTACCATGCTCTTTGTTTCGATTATTGTGATCTTTAGATATTAAACCAGCAAATGTGTTCATCACTTCCGAGGGAGTGGTGAAGCTGGGTGACTTGGGACTAGGCCGCTTTTTTAGCTCCAAAACCACAGCAGCTCATTCGTTAGTTGGTACACCCTACTACATGGTTCGTTTCCATTTTTCACAATTATGCTTGTTTGGCTGTTTTCTGTTTTTTTCCTGCTCTCAATTTGTGAAGTAGTTGTCGGAGGAAATTACTGAAGACCTTGCAGTACATTTTATTTACAGTCTCCAGAACGAATCCAAGAGTCTGGTTACAATTTCAAGTCGGACTTATGGTCAACGGGTTGTTTACTGTACGAAATGGCTGCATTACAATCGCCTTTTTACGGCGACAAAATGAATCTATACTCATTATGTAAGAAGATAGAGAACTGCGAATATCCTCCTCTCCCTGCGGACATCTACTCCATTCAGGTGCGGCTAATTTCACAGTGTCTTTTTCGTTATACAATTTCAGAAGAAACACTCCCTTTATTAGCAGACATGCACTGATTTTGGAAATATCCCCTCAACGGATGTGCAACACCTCATTTTTGTTTCCAGCGTCTTCTTTTATTAAGAAAGGTCCTATCCAAAATTTCGATCTCTTTTTGTTTAACCTTTACTTTACCCAACAACATTCTCGACAAATAATATTCGCACTATGGTTACCAGTGGCTGCATTATACTGAATACTCCCTGATTTCATCTCTCTAGAATCATGGTTTCTGTGAGTCGAAGTACTGAAAGTTCCCTAACTGTACACCATTTAATTTGGACGATTCTCTCATCGGCAAATACTAGTAAGCATGTAGAAGGAAGGTCAGATCATTATCAGAGAGTAGAAGATCAGGAGAATAGGAGGTACAGAAACCCTGTCCCGACTCAGCTACGCTTGTTTTTACTAGGCGTCATACTTTATAGGAAAGAGTGATGAAATTAACGTGGAAAATGGGAGGGGCACTGCAGAGTTTCCCATCTTTCCGTTTTTCTTTGATGGATGCACCGCTATCAACGCCTAGTCCTTCCGACCCATTTCCTTGCAATTTTCACTTGTTGAGATTGACACCGTTACTCCCAGTT
Organism: Ancylostoma caninum; assembly: GCA_037903475.1. NCBI lineage: Eukaryota > Metazoa > Nematoda > Chromadorea > Rhabditida > Ancylostomatidae > Ancylostoma > Ancylostoma caninum. Next base: position 316,986 of record JBAJFG010000306.1, read on the forward strand.
TACCTATGGAGTTCATGACTAGTAATGTTTTTTTGCTTCTGATTTGTGATATAGAAGGAGTAAGCGATGTGGCACTGGAAGTCGGCTCTCCGCCTATTAGTGAGGAATACACTCAGGATTGACATCGTTCATCCTGACAGAATGACCGCAAAATATGGATCCATTGTACAGCGGGAGAACACTGCTTTTAGGTAGCGGGGATTGACGGAGAGCCTTGCAAGCGCATCGCGAGGGTCTTGCGGACCATAAATGGGTCTGCGATGCTAGAGGCCGTTCCCCGGCTCAGTGGACAGGCTTCTCCACTTTGAGTCGTGCTTCACCGTCTACGCCCTGGAGTAGATGAGTCAGAAGTAAAACCAACCATCTGATGGCAGTACTTGATATCATGTTCCTCGTTTACGAAAGTGACGTAGCTCTTCAGTCATCCTTCTATCTTCATCGCAATGCCGACTGCTCCTAGTATAAATATCCAATTGCTAGATGCATAGTAAACTTGTTAGACTTGTTTGATTTCCCATCTGTATATCTCCGTGGATATCGAACCCCTGCGGCCTTCCTGAGCATCCACTGCACTTATACTTATCATTGACCCCGTATCAAGTAGAGCTAGTTCTAACATTCCTAACAAATTTACTCTCCACATAACGTGTTGTCTTATTCGCGCACTGTGACCGCTCTGCTCTCGGTCCACAGCTACTGCTAGCGAACAGCTACTGGTTAGCTGAATAATATTTGAGATTCAGGATTTCCCAGATTCCCTTCGCTCACATTCTCCTTTATTAGTCTTTTTTTTTCACTCGAGGCTGCTTCCGCGGGCACTCTGGTCCTTCGCCCTCGTCTGGGAGCAATTAAGCCTCTTTTTATCCATGTTTTCCCCTACTCTGAGTTGTTCGCGATTGCTTACAATGCCCCGCCGTCTGATCTTACGTTACTTTGCCCTACTCCACCGTGAAGGTTTTTTTCTACCTACTTGGTCAAGCTTTCGCTGATTATAAAGCTTTGCCCCGACCTACCATTTCTTAGCGTTATCGTCTTCCTCATGGAGTCCATTACCGAACATCAATATTACTAGCACGACGCTCAGGGACATTTGCTTTACTTCCTGATGTGTTTTGTCTCCTAAGGGGCGCTATTGGGATTAGGTTTTCTACCCAGCTTTTCAGACACGACGCAAAAGTTCGCCACGTCTTGATTAGGTCTCATCCTCAGTAATGGCCCTCGTTCTACTGGTTACCCAGTAATTTGTGAGCAGCTCGCTTAGCCCCCTTATCACCTTTTCGAACCCTTTCCGCCTGATACTTTCCGGTGAGAATTACCACAATACAGCGAAGAGCTCAATTATATTCTTCTCCTAGGAAGCTGCCGGAATCTCACTAATTGTCTCATCATCACCTATGTATGATTTTCCCGTATGCTCTCCTGAACCTTCTCAAGAATTCTCTGAAGTTTCTATCTAGTTTTCCCATGAATACTCCCAGTTCCCGATATAAGAGAGATAGGATTAGTTTAAATCATCATCTGTTGTATCCGTATCCCTTTCCCATTTTCCCATGAAGTTGGCGCACAGCTCCTCGAGTTAGGCTCATAAGGCTCCAGTCCTCTCTATTCTCGGCTAGTTCTGTAAACCCATAGTCAGCTCCTCCCAATTCGGGCCTTGCCCTTGTTCTTCCATCTAACGATCCCCATCCCCATCCCCGAACTTTCCTGTCAGCTTGTTTCCTCAAGTCCATTGCCGTCGTCACAATTTGTAAAATTTACGCTGAATATTTCACATAGCTCGGTGATAATGTCCCTATCTCTTTCCATAGTCCATACATACTCTTCCCACTCTTCTGGCGACTCATATACCTTTCACTCTGACAGTTTCCGTGACCTCAGCTTCTAAAACTCTAGTAGTGCCGGACCTCCTCGACACTATCCACATACTTTCACACACTTTACCCACTTCTTCCCTCGAGCTTCTCTTGTGTTTCGCCTTATGGCGCGATGAGATCCTATGCTCTTGCTTAGGTTCACTTTCCACATTGGGTACTCGCCCTAACTCATTCACTATTCTTTTTAATTCGGAATCCAAATCTTCAAAGGGAAATTTGGTCCTTACTGGGTTTTCGTTCCCAATTGCCTACATGGCTGTCCGTGTCCTCTTAGATTCTTGATTAGTTTCCATTCTGAAAGAAGATTGCAAAATTTTCCTTATCTGTGACTCTATGACATGCACAATCAATTTACGATCAATGCTCAAATCTTTGAGCCACTAGGCGAGCCACTACAAGGCATCACCTCGGAGTAAACATTGCATTACAATACGCGCGAGCTGATCCATTCCAATAGATCAAATTCTCAATCAAAAAGCTACGGGCGAGTGGTCTTTAGCGCTTCGAACGTAGCCTTTCTCTATTTCTAGTTCTCTAATTTGACCTTCTCTAATTTGATCTATTGGAATGGATCAGCTCGCGCGCGTATTGCAACGCGACGTTTACTCGAGCTGAATGCCTTGTAGCTACTTGAGAGAAGGTTTCCCTTTTTCCCTGTTGTTCTCGAAAAGTTGCCCCTATTTATAACAGTTTTCGTGCCTAGTTTCAACTAGTTGACCTTACTTGCGGCAAAAACCTCCCATAATTTTAGTTAGTGCTCCGCTTCTTATCAAGCTTGGTGCTGTTCGCCCCCATTTACGAGGGTCGGATTGTTTTAGCCAAGAAAGAGATACTTCATGCAGCTCTATAACAAACGGAGAAATTTGAACACTGATAACGGGCACAATAAATAAGACAGCAAAAGTGGAATCCAGGTGCTCTCACAGGCTTTAACGTTATACTATTGTATTTTGAATCTTGCTCAGTCTTGCTCTAATGCTTACAACACTGAAATGTTCTTATATAAAACATGGTAGTGCATGGTCAGTAAAATCTGATAACACTCTGAAGTCCATTGGCGACCTATTTGGCGAGAGAATGTGTTTGGCAAGACCTTTTACGGGTTAAAATCTTGTTTGGCAAGACATTTTCCGGGAGAATGGGTCTATAGTCTGTTTGGTAAGACAAGATGCGAGAGAATATGTTGACGACCTATTTTCCGGGTGTTTGGCAAGACTATTGGCAAGAGAAGATGTTGACGACTCTTTTTCCTGGACAGGCACATACGACGCATCGGACGCATACCAATGGGAGTCGTACATCAGGAGGGTGGCGGTGTCAATCCGAGGTCAACCCTAGGCAGGATCACAGCCTGATTTTTGCCCTGAGGATATATCTGTGGTCCTCATCGTAATGCGCACAATAGTGCGCAGCCGGCTGAACCACGGCGATGTCCACGTATTTCGTGCTTCCGGGCACGGAATCGATGGATGTCATCGGTTCAACGGCTTGAGGAAGTACTTTGCCAAAACTACTTCCATGGTCTGATCCATTAAATGTGGAAAGCTCGGAAATTGTGATAATTTCGGGGAACTCTCCTAACAATGAGAGGAAATGGGAGTATTCGGCAAAAAATGTTGAAGCGCATTTTTGCTTGGCAACCTATTTGGCAAGATTTGTATGGCGACCTATTTGGCAAGGTTTGTATGGCGACCTGTTTGGCAAGGTTTGTATGGCGACCTGTTTGGCAAGGTTTGTATGACAACCTATTTGGCAAGGTTTGCATGGCGACCCATTTGGCGGGACATCGTGTTTGGCAAGACATTTGGCGGAGTTCGTTTGTCTGGCTCGTTTGCAAAACCGTTTCCTAGGTTGCCAAACAAACCTCGCCAAATGGGTCGCAAATGAACTTCAGAGCCCATTTGGCGAGGTTTGTTTGGCAACTTAGGAAACGGGTTTGCAAACAAGCCAGGCAAACGAACCCCGCCAAATGTCTTGCCAAACATGATGTCCCGCCAAATGGGTCGCCATGCAAACCTTGCCAAATAGGTTGTCATACAAACCTTGCCAAACAGGTCGCCATACAAATCTTGCCAAATAGGTCGCCATGCAAAAATTGCGCTTTAACATTGCATGTGAGATATCGCTACGTACTCCAGTTTTCTCTCATTACCAGGAGAGGCCTCCAAAATTACCACAATGTTCAAGCTTTACATTTGCTGGTCAGATCCAGGAAGTGGTGTGGGTGAAGTACTTCCTCAAGCAGTTGAACCGATGACATTCAACGATTCCGTGCCTAGAGGCACGAAATACGCGGACGTCTCCGTGGTGTTCAGCCGGCTGCGCACTGTCGTGCGTGTTGCGGCGAGGACCGCGAAGATATCCTCATGCAAAAATCAGGCTGCAGTCCTGCCTAGCGGTGACTTCGCACTGACATCGCCACCACCCTAATGTACGACTCCCTTTCGAATGCTACCTCAAACTTGGGTAATTGAACCGACTCATCGACTCGACAGCTGATGCGTCGTATGTGTCTGTCCAGGAGAAGGGGTCGTCAACACATTTTCTTGCCATTTGTCTTGCCAAACACCCGGAAAATAGGTCGTAAACACATTCTCTCTCATTTTGTCTTGCCAAACAGACTCTAGACCTATTCTCCCGGAAAATGTCTTGCCAAACACATTCTCTCGCCAAATAGGTCGCTAATGGACTTCAGAGAAAACCCGTGTTCAACCCTCCAGCTACAGAAGGTCGAGCGCCCATGAGGAATGTGAGAAATTTATGTGACATGTCAAGTGAACACTTATGTTATCTTTAATGATGGACTTCTTCAAGCTCACGGGTGGGAGAGGGAGAAGACCACGTGAAAGTTCTTTCGCATTCCCACCCCAAGCATTTTCAGAATGAAGTATTTCCGGGAATTCTGTGTAGGATACGAAGAATTGTGTTTATAGCAGGTTGACTCTTGTTCTTGCTCCAATCGCTAATTTCGAGCCGGGTCACTTCACTTCCGCGTACTGGAGTTCCCTCACTCTTTTGAAAACGGAAAAGTTATTAATTTGCTGGACTTTGATTTGAAGTGTCTATTTAGCTTCGCGATCTCGTTTCACATTGCATCTCTTCCGATCCATCCCAGCGTCCTGAAACGTCTGAAGTGTTAGAGATTGCCGAGAAGATGAACTGCTTCTTCCAGCAGTTGCCTGCGCAGGCGCCAACTCCTAAATGATTCCGATAGTCATGTTCTATAAGAATTGATGTATTTATTTTTGCTGTTATTTGATTCTTCTAGCAAGTCCACCCTACCTTTTGTGCACATGGCACATTTCTAGTTTATGTTTCATTTGTTGTTTTTCGAAAGAGTTCATAGGAGGCTATGAACATTTATATCTATTCTTAGGTTCTTGGTTGCGTAGTCTGATGTTACAGGTTGTTGTACGATCATTCGTCGATTCTAGGATTTGTTTCCGACCATAAATGACCGGCTTTATAAGTCCAGTCCCATGTACGAGATTGTAGTTGACATATACAAAATCTATTTCAAATGATATGTGTCAAAGAAACGTGTCAGCAAAATGTGTGGGATTTTTTACTCTGGTTACACCTTCGCGATTATATTTGTTTCCGCTAGCTCTCGATGATTGTTGTTCACAAAAAAAAACTCGCAGCAGATGCACCTTCAAGAGTGTTTTATCGAGAACGCGCACCTAAAAACAATAAATTTTGAACTGTTGTAGAAATTTTTGTTGGGAACTTTATGTCACAATTTTATGTCACTACCTTGTCACATAAAAGTTAGGAACAACAGCATGAAACTGTTCAATCACACAATTATTTGAATTAGTCGGCTCTGCAGGTCCCAATAGAAACGACGAAATGTTTTGTAAGGGAAAGCCTCTCTACGCCTGGGCAGCATCCTCATAAGAGAAGTGCACGAGGCTAACCCCGGCGATCGAATCGAAACATTCATTTTTAGTAGCATTGTCTAAGGTGATGTTGACGTAAGTACATCATTCTTGCTCAACGATCCTGATGCGCTCAGGAAGCGCGTCAAGGATTTTTCGATACTATTCATTTTTCACGGACCCAAGATCTTTAAAAAAAACATTTCTTCAGTGAAATCTTGCATACGGGGGTTATTTGGGTGCATCTCTTAACAATTTTGTACCGTAACCCAATTCTTGTCCGGTTACAATACAAACTAAGCAAGAATGTCATCAAGCACACAATATCAGGTGATACAGAAGAAACATCAAAGGAAGACACAACGGAGAGGTGAAGTTAGCAACTTTTGTACTCCTGGAGAAGGAATGCATGCATAGGTGATGTTCATGACCTTGTTAGACCGATGAGAGGCACTATGACTCTGCAAGACTTATGGAGGTGCGGCACCTTTGGAGCTGACGGAAGAGATCACGGTTCGGCGAAATTAAAGGGAGAAACTACTCTTCCAGAAAGCTGTTCTGCATAATACGCGCTCGGCAACGGTATGGGAATTAAAGGCAGCAAGAGCCGAAATCATCGACTCCGAGCTGAGGTGCGGGTGGTGAAGTACAGACTCAGCGCATCATAAATGTGAAACGAACACAGACTATGATGGCTTACCTGCAGAGAAACTGGAACTGTCGTCGCAAACACGCCTGGCCGTGTTCGCGCGCGGACGAGTGCTCCGATGTCAGGTGTGCGCGTCCCATCACGAAACCCTGCGAATTGAACGCATTCCGTACTACCTTTGCGCCAAACCGCGCGCCGCAATGGCTTCAGCGCCGAGGAAAACTCGTACCGGTGCGAACACGGGCAGGCGTGTTCGCGACGACAGTTCCAGTTTCTCTGCAGGTAAGCCATCATAGTCCGTGTTCGTTTCACATTTGTGATGTGCTGAGTCTGTACTTCGCCACCCGCACCTCAGCTCGGAGTCGAGGATTTCGGCTGATGCTGCTTTTAAGTGATGTGCACGGCAGGACCCTGGCCAGCGGGCACAGTAGTGCCTAGCACGACGATTATCGGACACTTACCACCCGCGGCGCGTCAGGCCCCGGTACAACAGTAGAGAAAAAGTACTGTTCCCAATCTTTCCTCAATAAGGATAGCTTAGCTTTGATCTAAAGTGATCAATAAGACGATGTAGTGGCCTAGGACATCTTTTGAACCACGTGCGGGTGTTTTGGAATAGGTCCAAAAAGGCAAGACGGCCTGACGCTGTGCGTGCAGGTGGTAAGTGTTCGTAGACGCGGCACGACAAATGTTGCAAGTGTAATTTCACGTAAAAAAGCACTCCACCCTAAACTCAACCCTACTAACTCTAAAAAGTTCGAATTCTTTTAATTCTGTGGAAGAAATCTACATGGTTTTAATCAGCCCCTCGGAGTTGAGAGTTAGAGGATCATGAATTTGAAGAACCGAAATTATTGCCTGTACATTGCCTTTAGAGTGACCACCTGCTCCGTCTACGGGCTCTATTTGGATGTCAGTATATTCATTAAACATGGCACTCGCCGAAATTCTTGGCTCCGAGTTAAAATGCCAATAGGGGAACGCATTGTGAGCTTGAATTACCTCCGGACAAATCAGAGTCGGAGTGGCGAGCACAGCTGCCTGGCATGAGCCAGCTCACCTAGGCCCCGTCACTTGGACAACTACGTGTGACTTCAGCGTTGCGGAGCTCTTGAATGTTAGTGGAAACTAGCATTCCAGATTTTGTAGATTTTCCAAGTCTTTGAAAAGCTCTACTTCTGCAACTTTTCATGGAATACGGCAGATTGTCCACAAGAAATGTGCTCTTGTATTCTACAAACCTTTAGCCATGTTAATTATTGCTTCACTTCATTTCTGTGAAGTTCCCTAGATTTGGAAACAATCCATTGTTATAGCAATCCCAAGAAATCCTGAACCAAAGCTCCTCTCATCTTTCCGCCCCATAAGTATTACGCCAACTCTCGTCAAAATATTGGAGCGATTAATACGAGACAAGGTTTACACCTTGTTCGAAGAGAGTAGATTATTTCTACCAGAACAACATAGGTCCATTGCTGGCATATTTACCACACCAGCCCAGGTTCTGGACTCGCTTTTTGATTGGAATCAAGCATTGTATGACATTAGCTCTGTCGATGTCATCTACTTTGACCTGTCGAAGGCCTCCGATCAAGACGATCAAGTCAACCATGAAAAATGCTTGCTGAAGCTTCATCAGCTTGCGCTTCTACTTAAAGACAGCACTCACGATTAAAAAAAAAACATTTTTGTTTTTTTTTTGTGAAATTCGACTCTGGAGGGTATACTTGCGGCCTTAATAGAGGAGAAATCATCTGAAAGGGCTAAGTTTTTGAGAATTACAAAGCTGTATATTGCCTGGACGAGGCCATGTGAACGAGATCTATCGCCGTAATGGGTGTGGCCGCCGAAGGGCGGCACGGATTACCGTTATCGGAAAATCCTGATCGATGCCGTATCAGCTGATAAACATAGCCGGCGTAACCTCAGCCATATCTGCGTGCTTTTTGAGGCAGTTTTTAAATAACTGAGCGCACTTGCGAACCCCTTGGCATAAACATAGAGTTATCTCCTTTTTTTCATAGTTCGGAAAAACTTTATACTTCCATAATATTTTTTGATAAACATAAATATGATCTGATCTCCACACAAAAAATTTTGATCACCTATTGGCAATCCTTATAGGAATGCTCCGTTGTCTTCGATGAGAAGAATAAACATAAGCCAAGTGCTTTCCACTGATCACCCTGATCGGGACCTCAGGTTCGATAGGATAGTGTTGTCTTCGAAATATTTGTGATAGGTCTAGTTCCTGTCGTCTTCTCGGAAAGACACTGGATCATAGCAGACTTGAAAACACCGACTGGTGCGTTTGTGCGGCGTGTGGGAACTTACCCACAGTGAGGGAGATTGTCTGCTGTCGGGAAGAGTTCCGACGGACTCCGAGGTGATGGTTCTTAGTTGGGAGCGGATGTGATGAACAGTTTAGTAGTGAAACTGAAAGAATATCCCGCTAGATGCATAACTGAACACACGTCGTTTGGAAAGGTAGTACCGGATCGCTAGGTGAGACCTTTGCGTAAAAATCAAATTTTTTCTTTTGTTTTTTTTAAAGATACAAGCTTGAGTTTCTCCCCATATGGGTAGGAAACAAGAAATATGAGTGTAGCAGCAAACGGAATACATTAAAAGATGAAAACAAGCAAGTTGTTTGGTGTGAAAGCTGAAAGGCATCTGTAGATGATCTTTTTTGAGAACATTCCGGTATTACTCCTACAGGTCGTTTGTTATTTGGGCATACGGTCAGCTCGGGTTATCGAAACGTTTTGAGGTTCCAGCTTGTGTTCGCAAGAAAATTAAAGGTAGCAGGAGCTGAAATCCTCGACTCCGAGCTGAGCTGTGGGTGATGAAGTACAGACTCAGCACATCATAAATGTGAAACGAACACAGACAATGATGGCTTACCTACAGAGAAAATGGAACATTCGTCGCGAACAGTTGGCGCAAAGGGAAAACGAAATGCAATTCACAGGGTTTCATGGCGGGACTCGGCCAAAACCACGCGCCGCAATGGCTTTCGCGCGGGGAAAACTCGTTCGCGCACGAACACGGCCAGGCGTGTTCGCAACGGATGTTCCATTTCCTCTGCAGGTAAGCCATCATTGTCTGTGTTCGTTTCACATCTATGATGTGCTGAGTCTGTACTTCATCACCCGCAGCTCAGCTTAGAGTCGAGAATTTCAGCTCCTGCTGCCTTTAAGGAAGCGTACCCCTCACAAAGCGGTGAATACGTGGGGTTCCAGGTGAACAAATTGCTCTAAAAAAGCCCGTAATTATTCGCAAGTAACCGCATGTATTCAGGCGTCGCGTCAATGCCAATGAGAAGGTGGTGAGGAATGGAGAGAAGTAGATTTCTAATAATATGTTAGTATGTTGATAACATGTTTATTAATAAGTATGTTCACTGTTAATGAAGTTGTTAGTAATAAATATGGTTAGTTGTTAGAAAAGAAACAATGAACAAGAACATCCTAATCTGAAACGCTAGAGCTCAACACCATAATCGGACTCAGATGCCTCTTTCGCCATCATCATTCCACCGATTTCATGTGGCAGTTGGTCAATGTCGAGGCAATCCTCATGCGCGTTCAGCGTCCTAACTCGAGCACTTAATACCTCAGCTGAAACATCGTCTCTCCACTCATGTGGAACAGAGGATTTGATAACGATGGTGGGCTTCATCCTCTTGTATTTCCTCTGAATCTGCATCATTCTCAGAACGTTTCTTTCACCTGCCATCTCAGCTAAGCGTGAGGTGCTGATGTGCATAGTGGGCAGGCAGCTTAGCGTAGAGGTGGTAGGTGGACACTGGACTGAACATGAAAGAAATGAAGCTTCTGTGAAACCTCATCGAAGCTATTAACACTCACTAGAATATTTCTTTGCGACAGTACAACCGATACAGGGCGTGTTTGTTTTTGCATATATGTAGATGTACCTCCGTCGGAGGTAGCCTTAGATAAATCTCTCTGGAATGACTTAGTTAAAACGATGTTGCGAAATTCCTGATACGTATCGCTGTCTGATACGCATCGCAGACAATTAGAGGACCGGATGGAGAAACAGAATGAGAGAGAGAATTGGGAGGAAACACGAGATGAGACAAAAAGAACAAAACAACAGCACAGCACCAACAATATATATGACACTGCCAACTAATTTGTCCGCGTAAAAATGCAAGTTGGGAATGAATGGCCACAATCCGGACCATTCGGGGTATGGCATAGTGAAAATGAAATGGTGGCATAACTCGAACCGTTCGGATTTTGCCATTCATTTTCTACTTTGCATTTTTGCGAGGACAAATTAGTTGGCAGCGTCATATATGATACTATCATGGAGTGCGCAGAAGCTCCAAAGAAAAAGTAACATGAACAAAGAAAGAATACAAGCTTAAAGCAAAAAATAAGGGGGAGACCAGAGACAAAAATAGAAAGGAAAATAAGCAGAAATGATACAGCAACGAGCGCTTGGAGGCAGCACCCACGGAGAATTTCATGCTCAAGATTTCGACGTAACCTGAGGTATTTTAGTGCACTGAACACATTCGAATTTCTGAAACATGCCTAAACTATGAAAAGGTTGTGTTTTACAAGCATCATATTCCTCAGGAAATCTAGGAACCATGTTTTGCATGGGATAAAACCGTGTTCTGCATCAGATTGAAAAATGCAAATCCCACGATTAAGACATGCATACTGATGCAGAACCTATGCAGATCCCACACAAACCTGGTTTAAACCGTGTTTTGCATGGGACATGCATGGATTTTGCATGAGTGGACGTGGGTTTTGCATGAGTTTTGGGCTGCTATGATCAATTCGCATCCTGGGATGACTCCCACTCCTTTGTTCATGGGAGGCTGCGATTGATAGCGCTCACCTAAGTCATGAACAAAAATATTGCTCCGGCACGAGCAATATCGACGCGCACCTTGCACCTTTATCGGTTCCTGCATATAGCACTTCCCCTTTGCTCATTTTTGATGGGGCCAACTTCTGCTGAATGTCCGACTGAAGTGCATCGTACATTACGCTGGTGAATGTTCCCCATGTCAACATGCAATATTTTTATATTTCAGAGAAACCTGCAAATTTTCGGCATAATTATGCAATGAGTAAATTTTTATCAGACATAAACCACCGTTGAATGTAAAGAAACAATGAAAATAATGAGTGAAAAATTTAAATGACCGGTTTTTCAGATATCCATGCAAAACCCATGCAAATTCCGGTTTAAACCCGTGCAAAACAGCATACCCATGCAGAACCTATGCACCTCCGAATCCGACGCAAATCCCATGCAAAACCCACGAAAAATCCACGATTTTCTCAAACTCATGCAAAATCCATGCATACCGATGCAAAACACGGTTTTTAGATTTCCTGAGTCATTGCCTCGACATTGGTTTGAGTTGTGTGACCCCTTGGGTGTCGACCGATCGGAAAAAAATCGATGATGCCACTTTTTTGTCACTTCTTTTCTCGCGCAATCACTTTTTTAAGTTGCTTTGCGTCCTTTTCGATGGAAACCAAAAGAAGTAATTATTAGAGGAAAAGCAACAGCAAACAGACAAGCTACTGAAAAAGGAAGAAGTCTCAAAATGGTCAAAATATACGAAATTAAGTCAAATTCGAATTTTGCAGAAGAAATCGCCTAACGAACGGATAAACAGTTTTTTTGCAAGAAGAGAAGGAAATGGGAGGGAGAAAATGAATTTAGCTAACCTAAAGCAAAAGAGAAAAAAAGAATGCCTTAAATGCTAGATGAAGTTAGGGGAAGAGCAAATGGTTTGTGAAACAGCTGTTATCTGCCACTGTCCAAAACGGCATTCCAGCTCTGGCTCAAGCGCGACAGCTTGTACCAGGAAAGGCTAAACTGAAATGTTGAAATGAAGTTGTACTTGTGAAATCTTGGAGAACACAGGGTCTCCTACAGCACTACCGTCGCAGAACTGTCGGGTTTATGCATAGGGTTCAAGAGCACTTGAAATCTTAGACACCAAGATTATCGTGGGTGCTGCATTTAAGTGTTTGCAGTTGCAATCAAAAAGGAAATCACCTCCAGCCGCAGACAGTCCAGCATGTTGTTCAGTTCTCCCATGGCGCTGATCCTGTGCCCCACAATTGAAATTTTAGACCTCTCCATGGGTACGGTTCAGAAACCGCGTAAACTTAGAAGCAGAACAGTGAACAAGCAAACAGTAGAGCATAGAACACGCGAAAGGGAGGATAGAACACACAAAAGGGAGAATGGAACACGGGAAGAGAGAAACGAACATGGAAAGAACAAAGTACGAAATGAGAAACATCGTAATACACAGAAGATCAACAAAAACCCAACTCTAGGTAAAGAGACTGAAGGGAGTTCCGAAAATCCGCTGCAGCACTCGCGATATTTTCGCTGCAACTAATCAGTAATGCTGCTCAGACATTCGCGCAGCACTATCCTCCGAGAGTTCAGCCTGCCACGCCCTCATTTTAGGCGCAGCAGCAAAAGATCATCTGTACTGACGAGGGTAGCACTTATTGACGTGGCGATAAGTTGGCGAGACCTGCACCGCCCACTTTTCTGTGGGGCACATTATGCGTAAGTGCTGCGGAAAGGTCAGCTGTACTGATTTCTTATAACAAAGATCTGACAAATGCTGCTAAATTCAAACTGAAGCAGCCGAAAATGCGCTCCGGGCGAGGGGTGCGCCGTCGATAATTAGAAACCAGGGCAATGTATGTATACTAAATGCGTGTACTGCAAGCTGAAAGATAGCCATGTCGCAGTGCTGATACAGCAAATGCGCTCGCTCTCGCTGCCTCACGCTTCTTGTTCCGCCGAGTATGGTTCTCATTGAAAAGATCGACGGTTTGCGCGTACGGTTCCATAGCGTTGCGGGCGCAGAACCGCGGCGATACCTCTTGACGCTCTCGCTTGGATCATGCTCTCTCCGCATCTGTCGTTGAGGCTCCACCGCGTTTTTGCACCCACGGAATCAGTCCATCTTGGGACAGTATATGCCGCGCTGACCATTCTCCATGGGACACGAAATACTCCGCAAATGGATGCGTTCGTCTGATGTGCGACTGAAGCATGCACATAGTGTAAATAGCTCTACAAAACATCTACGTGGAATAATGGCTTGGCTTCGAGAAAAGAATAGAAAACAGATGGGGAATTATGTATTTAATTGCAAGTTTGTTCACAGAAGCATCACCTCACACATCATTGCATGACAGAAACATTTTACTATAGTTTTGCGCAAAGCGCTCCGGAACGTACCACTTTCTAATCATAAATCAATTGCGGATGATAGCTAAGAGAAAACAGTAGCTAAATAAATAAGAATTAAAATTTTTTCAGGTATGAGATGAAAGGGCTCATCAACTTAACCAGGCACTGAAAATGAAAGCGAAAAAAGTTCATGAGGCCATTTGTGGAGACATCATGAGAAGTGACTGAATCTTCATGTACAAGATTCGTCTGTATGACCTTCGCCAATTGTTTTCCGAGCTCAACACTAAAAAACGGACTGGTCATTTGATATTGCTGGAGCAAACAAAGGAAATAGTTTTGGAAAACCAAGACTACTCACCTCCACTAGTTGTAGCTGTCAATGCCCCAAATTACTCCTTGAGCGAAGATTTAGTGCTCATAAAGAGCAACCAACAAGCCAGGAATGAATGGAGAAACTATGGACAGTACAATGGACGTGGTTAGACGGTAGCCGTCAAATGCCTGTTAATATTAGGTGTTAACATAAGTCCTTGCGCTTTTTCGAGGTGTTTTTTTCCGACTCAATGTCTTTTTTCTGCAGCGTGCTCCATACCATCTGAAAACGCTTTTTCTGCTACAAACCAATCTACAAACCAATCATCATGCGGTTTCACAGAATTTTGAATAATTCAATTTTCAGGATTAAGAAGAAAAACGCCGATTTACGGAAAAACACCTCCTTCTGCTTTATTCAGCAGGGACCAGAAAACATCCGATACTATTTGGTTGTTGCGAAAATAATTGCCGTTTCACGGTATGCTTGAAAAAAAACTTTTTTCTTGCCCAATTCAACAACTTCGAGCCAACTTGTGCTAGGTCTTGGTAGGGTTTTTTCTGCTCTTTCAGATGCTTCTTCAATAATCTGGCTAGTTCTTCCCTGGACTTTTTTATAGGGTCGCGAAAAATGATGAGCCGACGCGATTTTCGAGTGATCATGTTGTACGAGTTCAAAGAGCCATTCTGCAGCGGAAACAGCCCGTAATATAGCGCTTGCTTTTGTCACGGACTCTGATTCCGAAAGGACAGTGAGGTGCTGGTTCGCAAAATTCTCTTCCGGCGATTTCGATTTCGAAGATAAACCCGGTCGTGGTCGAAGGATGTCGCTGGACGATCAAGCACTGAGAGCAGCGGTGGAAACGAAACCCAATACTACTACTCGTACGCTAGCGGCAGGCCTGGGGGTTCACTATGCTACAGTTTCAAAACATTTGGCCTCCATTGACATTATGAGAAAATTGCAAAAGTGGACACCCCATGATCTGACCGATGACCAGCAATCCACCCGCTACGAGATCTGTTCTAATCTCCTCGTTCGCCAGAAAAACGAGCCATTTCTTTACCGTTTAATAACTGTAGATGAAAAATGGCTCCTATTTGATAATAAGAAACGTGGTCATGTATGGGTAGACAAGTTCTCTACCCCTCCAAGCTTCCCTAAACCAGATCTTCACCCTAGAAAGGTTATGTTGACAGTTTGGTGGTGTTGTTTTGGTGCTGTTGTAAGGATGTTATTCATTATAGCCTTCTGCAACCTGGTCAGACTGTTACAGCAGAGTCTTACTGTTGTGACTTAGACCTGATGTATGAAAAGTTGCGACAAATGTGGCCGGCAGTGGTAAACAAAGGTGGGCCTCTCCTGCTCCAGGGTAACGCTAGGCCTCACACTTCAAAACTCACCGGCAAAAACTGACGCAGTTAGGCATCGAGGTTCTCCCCCACCCACCTTACTCTCCAGACCTCTCCCCTACCGACTATCACTTTTTCCGGGCTCTCGAAGCAAACCTGCGTCAGCAGCAGTTTTCTGATTTGGAGCATGTTGAAATTGCCTTCCAAAAGTTCTTAAAATCTTGTGATCTTACTTTCTATTGTAAAGGTATAAATGAATTACCGGATCGTTGGCAGAGATGTGTAGAATCTGAAGGATTTTATTTTGATAAATAAAGTTGAGTTTGAACAGAGTTACAACATTTTGAACTGGGCTGTCTATTTCGGCAATTAATTTCGCAATAACCTGATATTTGAACGTGTAAGCTCTGTAGCATACAAACGCTGAAGAAAGTCAGCAATGAGACCGTTGCATGGTCAGTTTGGCGATACTGGCAAGGGTGGGGTCCGCCCTTATCAAGGGGTAAGATGACTAGACCGTTACGATTCGATCTTTTCAGCAGGATTACATCAGTTGCTTGGTAGCTTTAAGAAGTATATTGTTCATCTAGACTATAAGATACCTCTGGCGCAATTCCCAGCTGTTCATGGAAGAAATCTGTTCGGTCGAAGTGGTTGGTTTCATTGAGACCAAATATGTCTCTATTGAGCTTGGAAAATCACTGACGACCAGTCATTTCAGGCAAAACGTCTCTTCCATTTTTAGTAGAGGTCGCCTAGTTTTGGCGGCCTTTCGAGCTTCAACTGAATGCCAGGATAGGTAGTTGTCGGTTGCGCTGTTTTCCGTTGGCTCACTGCTCCAATTCGCATGCTTAAAGCTCAAGCATACTGTCGTTTTAGGAGAAGCTCTTCACAACAATCTTGTATAGGAACACTAGCGCGTTCAAATCGTATATGAGATGTAGCTAAAAGATAGCAAATAAGTAGAGGAAAGTGCATCCGAAAAAAAAACGCAAGGACTCATGTTAACACCTAATAAATTCAATTTCTGTTGCATCACAGTCTATTGCATGAAAAGAATATGCCAATCAATACATATGCTCTAGCAGAACAATACACAAAATATATACAGGGTGAACCCAGCAAATTGCCCAACTGGGGGGAGGATACTGATCTAGCAGTCCAGCAAAAACATTGCAATGTGAACAAAATTCTCGTAGTTATTACATTTGGCAAATAGAAAAAAACTGGTGCCATCACGGCCGGTAGTAATCCACCCCGCAAGTTGGTGTCAATGTTGCCACCATGACGGCAGCACTGCCTACAAGGTGGCAACTCTGGGTGCGAAGTAGGTGTGAGATGCGGCATTCCGATATGGATGCAAAACTTAGCGACGCTCACAATATCGAACCCCACTACACCGCGATCACAAGCAAACGACTGAACCACTTGGCGATGTCAACATGTTGTGAGGGGCGATTGAATCTCAACATAAACATCAACCAGATCAGATTTTTGATTGATTTTTGCTATCTCATCTCTCAACAGTGTGTATGGTATTGGTAGAGGTGCTGAAATAAACTGCTATTGTACTCGAGTATGTTCATTTTTCCATATTACTAACTTTGCTCCGATTTCCTATCCAGTTTGAGATCTCTTTGTGTCATCAGGTTGATCTTTGTTCTAGCAGTCCTTTGACAAAAATATCGTTGGGTTCCCTTAACAATACAATCTAGTCGGGTGAATCCCTTCGATCTCTGCAAAGTGCTCCACCGCGTGACCTACAGGCAGCGTTGCGACCAGCTGAGTGGATCGATGCTCGACCACCTGATTCGCACCAGATGAAATTTCAGCGCTGTTTTTTTTCTCTTTTTTTCTTGATCTCTTTTTTAAAACATTATAAAATGATATAATTGCTGGTCCTCATTTTTTCTTGTATTCAATCATAGCTTTCCTCGTTTATCTGTGTTTTTATTCCTTTAGTCATGCGTTTTTGGAGAGTGATTTAGTGCTTCTTTAAACTTGTTCTGTCGTTGATACTAGTCCTGGACCCACTCCGACGTAATGAAGAAGACCAAAAGACGAATGGCAACAATGAAATAGCCCTCATAAAACATGCTAGAATCACTCCCAAGAAAAAAACGTTCATTTAAAGGCATAAAAATGAAAGAGAACAAACAAACCAGTAACAATCTATATGAAATAATGGAAACAAGCACTTATAATCGGAATATTTTTCAGGAAACTGAAAAAAAAAACTTGGAAAAAGCAGCGCTGGTGCGAAATGCGGCGGCCGATTATCAACTCAGCTGATCGGCCGGACAAAACGAGGGCGCGTGATGGGGCACTTTGAGGAACATGGCTAGATTCATTCTATGAGATTATACCTTTAGAAAGATTACAGGGGAATGCTGTTTAAGGGTTAACGAAAAACAAAACCAACCAGATAACATAAGAAAACACTCCAAACGAGACTCTGGCAAAAATTGATTGCTCACACAAAATGGTGCGTGAGCGACGCCACTTTGGTCGTGACCACGGTTGAAGTTCCTGACGAGGTACGACCTCAGACATGCCTAGGGCATGTCCGACCTGCCGACGAGGAAACCTCTCTCCTAACACACTCTCTCGTCGCGCTCGACTGCTGCCACCTACGTTGCCACCTTAAGGTGGCAACAACCCAAGGAGATCGCGACCTCGTAGGTACCTCGGGCTACCCTTCATTTTTGCACAACAGTTTGGAATCAAGAGATCTGGCCACTAAACATGGGGATGAAGTGATTTGCAGAGATGGTACTTATGTGAAAAAAACTTGCGAAAATCAACCGTCCCTATTGATCGAGGTGCCTTCGCACCGTTACGGCTACCACTGATGTCGCACCCTGGTGCCACCGCGAGTTGGCAGTCTTCAAATCTGCCTCAGCTTCGTCTCGGGTCTTAGGTTCAGGAGAGCTTCTGTCTGTGCCAGGAAATTTGCAAGAAGAAGTTGGAACGACCTTGAATAGGAACAGCTGAAAGGATTTCAGATAACATCTGGGGTAAAATTTAAATACAATTCAGGTAAAATGGGATGATTCGATTTTTTTCGATTGAGAAACCCTGTAGCCTTCACCTGGTCATGCAAGCTATTGCATCCAGGATTGCATGAGCTGGAGCAATGAAATCACAAGGGAAAAGAAAGGTTCTTTGATGGATCAGGTGATAGAAAGCATTCCCGGCTCAAAAATCTCGATGACGAGAAGGTTAGAGTCCCTAAAGATAATCCCTGTAGTTTTACTCAAATTTGGCACACTGCCAATCACGGTGCAATTGACCATCTCAAAAGTTAATGAATTGTAATTTCAAGTAACGTGGTAAGTTTCGAGTAAAGTTCAAACTGTGTCATGGTGAATTAAGTTGCTCTGATTTTTACTGAAAGACGCTTTGTAATTAAGACTTTGAAGCGAGCAAGAAAACTTTAAGCAACAGTGTATTCACTATTTTGTTCCACAATCAATGAAATAATGCAACCTAGCTTCATAAGTGCAGCCGTGAGGAAAATTTTGAAATTGAAATGTCATCAAAATCAGCACGAACAGCCAGCAGCCAGAAATGAAACCTATATGGATTGAAGCCGCGTGGATATTGATGCTGACTCATAGGATGAATGTCGAGGGTTTGCATCCTGTTTTGCAAACTTCAATTGCTGACCTTTGACAGGGTGAGGAGCTGTTCAGGAGATTGCTGATTATTGATGTTACACAGTGAAAGCTACAGAAAGACTTCCTCTGTATGAAGCCAACTACGTTGTTTGATTAAGGCTAAGCCCAATTCTTTTTACAATTGGTCACTCTTATGGCCTGAACAAAAACAGGTGCAATCTGATAGAAGAGTTGCATTAACACCCAGTGTACAGCAATTTTCCATTATTTTCAAAGCAGCACTCGTAGCTATTGCTCATTTGTCTCCTGAACAGTTCCGCACCCTGTCAAAGATTAGCTATTAAAGTTTGCAAAACCTTAGTGGGAGGCAGGATGCAAACCCTCGACCTCCATCCTATGTTTCAGCATCACTATCCACTCGGCTATCCAGCTGCCAAGACATATTGAGGGAGTTGTATGCCAATACGGCAGGAAATGGAATTTTGAGCTTGTATTAACCATTTGGCAAATTTCAATTATAATCTGTAACATCATTTGAGATAAGCTTTCCAACCATATATGTCTCGTTCCGAAAGCGCAGTTTAAGTTCGTCCACTTTCCTTGTCAGAAGAATGATACCATGCTCAACGCGGAGTATTGGCGCTATTCGTGACCCTTACGGCCTCTGGGACAGGATGCATGATTGTATTCACTTATGGTAGACGTGTTGATGAACTGAAATTTACCCTTCACCTGACACAATGTCTACGCCTAACCTGACAACAAGTTCACGCATACTTGACGTTCTCTACAAGAGGCTGCTACCCATGAGTAACGCCCTACACATGGATATGGTATTACCCATCCCTCCATTGGTGAATCCAGATGATCAAATCTGACGCTTGATCGGTTGTTGCATGGAATCAAGGGTTTAAAATTCTCACTTTTACCCTGGGAAATCTCAATAATGCATAGCTGCAAAGGGCCCGAAGGCAAAAATGGTATGCACACTGCAGCAGGTACTGTAGCGCCCTGACAGGCAACTTTTTTCGTAGCAGCAGTAAATTTCTACATCGAAATCACTTCTCATAGTTATATTCCATAAGAATACGGTCGAATACAGTAATATCGTAGAAACGTTAGACCACATTGGAAAAAAGTGCATGAAACACAACTCCTAACGCTGTGGCAAAAAACAAAATTCCACAAGTCCTTCCAAAAATCCCTAAAAATCAACTCCCGGCGAGAACTTGCTACATGTGCATTGTAAAAATTAAGAACATCATTCCTTAGAACGAAACCAGCAATCAACCTTGGTCGGCACCGAGGCTGATTGCTGGTTTCGTGGTGAAGAATGGTGTCCACTATAAAATTATGACCAATCGAAAATAACTGACAGGTAGTCGTGAAATGGGGTGCGATTCATTAACGCGTAACTTGTGGCTACGGGCTGGTTTGAGGGCGCCGCGGCTTTAACTGAGATTCATGGGCGTGCGGGTTGGTCATCGGCAGGTCACCCGGCCAATTCCAACCTAACGTCCGAGGCCGCGGCTAGCAGTTGGTTAGACAGTTGGCAATCGGAAAATCGCTTACGAAATTGCACAAATTCGAGTTAATGGATCGCTACTTGAACATAGGTGCTTCTGCGACCTAATATTATTTTCTGCTGTGTAATTTTTGTCGAAAATGGCTTTCGTAGTTAAAAGTGAAGCGTCTGAAATGAAACAACCTGATAAGACTGAGCACTTTTCATAAAGACTAAATATATTATTAGGTTGGTGCAAAAATAATGCGCGTTTTCATGCCTTTGATTCCGAAGCTCATAACTCCTTTCGGAATCGATCTTTTTCAATAGGCTTAGAACTATTGTAATCCGCAAATCTTTAGCAATAAGATAGATGTTCTCCGACTACCGTGCATTTCTGACAGGACCTTCTAGAATCGACAAACTTCCGGAGAGCAGTTTTGGTATCACTTCAGTCTTCGAGAAAATTCTCCCGGAAGAAGTCGTCCAGGTTCTCGGGGAAGCGGTAGTCGATGAGCGAGAAGCTTGACGATTATGATGTAGGAGTTCGAGCTTCCTAGCTCAGTTGCTCGAACCTGTGAAGAATCTGTCGTGCAGGGTGTGCCTGGACGGTACCCTGTGGTAGTGAAGAATCCATTTTATTGAGCAACGCTGGGGTCACACCGTGAAGTTTCTAATTTAGTTCGTTTACGTCTTGAAACCACTTACCAAATTAGGAAGAAAGAATGAGCTGCAGTGAGCAATTTTTGCAGCAGGTCACCACAAAGTAGCCGTGACCTCATTTTGGTGTTGCTTCGGTTTCTGGGAGTGTTTCGGTGCATCTCCCTCATCCAACTGTTGAGTAAGGCACCTCATTTTGTCGAAGAGGGTTTGTACTTCATATTTAATTACTAAGCGACCGACTGTTTGGTCGCAATTTTTTCACTACAAAGGTGCGAAGCACACCTCTCAACGAGGATCAATGTGGTACCCATTCAGTATGCGCGACATCAACTCGTCGAGCTTTTTCATCCTCCCATTTCTACTGAAGGGAGGGATGGTCTGATAACAGTCACCGGCAATGTTCCGCGAAACCAAATATGTTGTTTTGGATGGGTGCTGTTTGATAATTGTCATCAGTTGGGGGTCGCAAACCCCGGGAAGTTCTGTGCGACATTCCTTACTTTCGAAGCAAGGCACACCAAGCCGAAAAATCCAGGAGCAGCTCGGCGGAATGCATTCGCTCACACTCCCTTCGCCAAAACTATGGTGGTATTCTGAGCGATTCCTGCTGCGATGCCATCGAGTATCAGCTCGCTGAAGTGAGTTTGGCAAAAAACTTGTTTTGGCGCTCTTCGTTCTACAACTAAAAATTCACCAAAAACATGAATTTCGCTCAAAATGGATGAGATATTTGAAAAGGCCATGAAATTTGCTACAAAACCATGTGCAACTTCTCATACAGATGATAAGATACACCGGAAGTTTTCTGCACCGAAAATGAAGCAGCGAAAAACGCGCATTATTTTTGCACCAACCTAATAGGTTAGTCCGAAAGTCTTGCACCTAATTTCATACTTTTCCAAAGAATGCTAAGTTCATTCTGAATGGACATCAATCCACAAAATAACCACCATCATGATCCACGAGGTATGGCCAATGCTGCATTAGAGCACCAGTTCCAGAAGTCAAGAATTCTGGCGGCTGCGAATCAAAGAAACTTGGAATCTCACTTTTCGGTTTGATCCGATCATCGAATTTCTTTTCCCGTAGGTGCAGCTTTAGGGCTCCGAACAAATGGTATTCAGACGGGACTAAGTCAACAGAATAAGCAGGGCTTGGTAGAGCATCCCATCTTAGTTCGACAATCTTTTGGCGGTTAAGCCTTGCCACGTGAGGTCGGGCGTTGTCATGAACGGGAGCAACATGGTCAATTTCTCCCTGTTCCAGGCCAGTTGCGTCTGCCGTTCTTTGTGCTCAAGAAGAGTAGAACTGGACAGCCACAGTCGCTCAGGTGCAGCACTTCTCGTTACAGCTTTCCCTCGAAATCCCACCAAGAACACAGAAAAACCTTCTTTCGTGCACTTCTGTTGCGGCTGTTCTGAAGATGGTTCGCCACGCGCGAGTCAACTTTTCTCTCGTGTATGGTTAACATACAGCAGCCAACTCTCATCTCCAGTGATGAGCTGGCAGAGAACGTTCCTTCTGTGTGGACGCAGCAGCAAAGACTGGCACGCACTCAGTCTTGCAAGGCACTCAGTTAGTGGGAGACCCAACCCGTCATCAGTTTTCTGTAACCCAGCGCTCCGAGATGTCTGACGATTATTGTACGGCCGCAGCCAGGTGTATCCTACAGTTCACATGTAGTGGCATTTTGATTCAAAGTATATAGAATCCTAGATCCTAACAAATATCTTGGTGCAAAACTTTTGGACCAACCTAACAGCATGCAAATTTTTCGAATTTTTTGAAAACAACTGGCAAAACTGAGGACTTTGAGTGGAACTCATAATATTTGGAAGTGTGGATGAAATCGTTACAGTATACCTGCAGACATTTGAAATGAATTGATGTGACGACAGATCGTTCATCTCTTAGCAGGGCTGGTAGTAAACCCCTTGATGTCGTGAACTCTCGGCTGCCAACATGTCGTGACATTCTCGTTCACATTTGTCGCGAGATGTTCATGAACTTCCTATAATAAAGCGTGTGTTCTCGCTGATGTCGCGACATGGTTGGCAACTAAACTAAGTTCAATGACTTTCTCATGAATGTGGTCGCGATCCAAGTTCATGACCTCGTGGTCATGAGGCGCAGAAAGCCAAAGTTACACTGCCGCTATAGTCCTCGAGGACTGTAGCACCTTGCGTCGCCGTCGCCGGCGACTGTGAGATCGATACGCATCGATTGTGGGCGGTGCGGCGGCGGCGGCCGCCGCTGCCGCCGACTGGCGATCGCCAACATCGGCGGCCGCCAATATTGGCGACAGTGACGTCAGTGCGTATCGATTGGTCGCCAACATTGACGATCGGCGGCCGCCAATGTTGGCGACTGCGGCGCCGGTGCGTATCGATTGCGAGGGGTGCCAACATTGGCGGCCGCCGTCGCCGACGACGGCGACGCAAGGTGCTATACTCCTCGAGGAGTATAGCGGTTACCTTAGAGGAAATAGTGTGCGATTCATTCTCAATGAGGTGCGATGTCACGAATCCGAACGGAGTTCGTGGACGTCCAGTTCATTAACAACGGTCAGGCATCGGCACAGGCCCCTGGTCAAGATCAAAGCGAAGTTTCTTTGGAACAGAGCAGATTTACGGAGCTCTCAAACCTTCGTCCACATTGCTTGTTTTGTCCTGTTGCAAGCTCGACATACAGTTCGATATGATGACACAAAATGACTGGATTTCCAGATATACAAACCATATTGAGCACCTTTTGATTTTTTGAGGAGATAAACAAGCCGTAAAAAGAACCCACAAAAAAATGATATTTATGGATTCTCGACAAGGATATCCTTTTTTCAGCGCATAGGACAACTGCGCCATGAGCACATGATTTTCCTGCCGAAGGGTTCGACAGAGACACACTGATCCGCGAGAAGCGCATCGATGTCGCGAACCAGGTGCTAACGCGTTTGCATCTTGGCTGTCGCGACATGGGGGTTTACTACCGGCCCAGGCCACTTACTTCAAAACTTCTTTCGAAAAAAGAACAATGAGAAGAAGATAATCAGAAAGGATTGCATCAAATTTTGCTGGAAGAATACTAACCGAAGTTCTTATGATGATCAGTACTGAATGAAAAAAAAAATTACGGAGAAGTTAGATATGGCGTAAAAGTGCGACCTTCATATATTAAAATACTACAAATATGCGATGCTAAAGAAATTGTGAATGTTGAAATGACTGCCGACGTTCATAAACAAGAAGTGAATTAATCGGACCAATCGTGAAAGTCCAATATATTAGTAGTTGAAGAGATGGAATATTTCTTAAAATATTCATGCTTGTGATCCTTGAATTTTCTTAGTTTTCGAATTATCGGAGAGCTCAACTATATTAAGAAAAATTGATTATTCATGTATTTAAGTAAAATGCACAGTGATTGTCTAACTCCGATGGGGGAGTTTCAATTATATGTGCTGTTACTAAATGCGAAATATTTAGCAACTAGTTGGGGAGATATCCGATAAAATATGCGAAATAAGCATTTCTACAAAGTATGGCTATCCAGATTGCGTTTACTGAGGGGCTGCTGGATGGTTAACAACCCTAACCTGCAAGCTCGCTAAATATCGTAGTTTGCGTTTGCCCTGTGGTTACGCTAGCCAGCTGGTTTACTAGTCAGTGGCTTAATGCATCGCAGCCCTGGACGACGACGCCGACTGTAGCATGGATGGGTCATTGTGTTCATCTGCGCAGGAAGGTGTGACGATTTCATTCGAGGAAAGCATCTTCATAGTTACGTATTTTATCATAGATTACCTGGAGCAATAATTCACATTCCTACAGAATTAGCAACAGTATCAAAGGCGATCCGTGCGAGAAGGAGAGAATAACGTTAAATATTCAAAATGACTTTTTCCAGCAAATAAATCCCGGAAAGAAAGTAACAAAGAGGACACAAGAGATAAATTTGAGGAATGTTGGCTACGAAGAAAACATATTCGAGCATGGAACGACACAGCTGCAGCAGTATACTGCAGAAAAAATATCCATAGAATAAAGTGCACGCGATTCGACACACATCAGTCGTTTCGAAGAACGATAATATCGAAAACACCGAACGTCACGTCTGGGCTGGTAGTAAACCCCCCGATCTCGTAAACTCCTAGCTGCCAACATGTCGTGACAGTGTCGCTCACATTTGTCGCGAGATGTTCATGAACTCCCCATGATAAAGAGGGTGCTCTCGCTGATGTCGCGACATAGTTGGCAACTAAGTTCAATGACTATGTCGCGACAGTGGTTGGTAGCCATGTTCCTGACCTCTTGGTCATGAGGCGCAGACAACAAAAGTTGAGGAAATAGTGTGGAAGTCAACGAGGCGTGATGTCACGAACTCGAACGGTTCGTTGACAAGAGAACGGTCAGGTATCGGCATAGGTCATTCTCAGATCAAGATCGAAACGAAGCTCCTTTGAAACAGCGCAGATGTATGAAGCTCTTAAACCTTTGTCCATATGCCTTGCTTCGTCCAATCGTAAGTGTAATACACAGTTTGATAAGAAGACACAAGAGGAGGAAATTTTCAGATATTTTAGAGAACCATCGAGTACCTCATACATAGTGCTCTTAGCCAGCTTTTCTCATTGTAAAGGGATCTGTGAAATAGTTGTTAAATGATCCGGACAAAGAATCAGCAAATCAAAGGAGGTAACTCTTTCACAGGTTTCGGCGAATAGGATAAGGGGAGCGGTTACGTTGCGAAAAGGTGTGAGATATCACAAAAAAAAAAAACATGGACCATGCAGATCGAAAGCTTCACATTCAGCTGACGTATGGGGCCTGATTATTCCTGCTTGATTTACTTTTTGGCAGGGACTTCGAACTAGGATTTCAAAGTACTGGGGAAGGATTAAAAGAACTCCTGCGAAGTATGCAGTTCTTAGGAGTTACTCAAAATTTGAAGTGGAGAAGTGTATGTGATTGTTTCATTTGATTAGGAGGTATGTAGTCACTTACTCCACAAACAAAGTTCTCAAAGACAGGATACACGTCTTGCTGTGGTTTTGCAAAAGGGTTAGAATGTTTAGGAAGCGAACCTCCCTATCACAACAGTGTCGGGTTCTTGCGGCAAACGCACTAACCACTAGGCCATGTGCGCACGTTCTTTCTTGAGTGATGTTCGGTAGAGATACATTGATTAGCGAAACACGCATCGATGTCGCGAAATTCTCGCGACGTGTTCGCAGATGTCGCGAACCTGGTGCCAACGTGTTCGCATCTTGGATGTCGCGACATGGGGGGTTTACTACCGGCCCTGAGAATCGGAAACGCGTGGCAGCGGATAAAGGCAATGCGCAGAAAGAATAGAGAGTTCTCATGTTTCTGCACATTCACAGAAGCATCTTCTGTGAAAACATAACGCAGCTGGATCGTTTCGTAAGCCAAATCTCGTAGCTTCAATTAATTCTGCGCATTACGCGAAATTAAGCATTTGAATGCTTTTGCATGAGAAGAAAATGTGCTAGAATGTGGGAATGTTCATGCTGGGCATCTCAGAAATCTCAAAGACCATAGGTATTCTTCTGAATTCACACATTAAAAGTTTGAATCTTTCTTCACAATCAGATGACTCGGCCAACTGAGCGAAACATACGGGAATTTACGTTGTGAATCATAGGTGTAGACGTGCCAACAACTTTGGTGTTGCGAGAACGAGCTCTTGATGATTCTCATCCACTAATAAATTGAGACCGCTATCACTATTGGAACGAGCTTTCTCATAA
Source organism: Ancylostoma caninum (assembly GCA_037903475.1). Classification (NCBI taxonomy): domain Eukaryota; kingdom Metazoa; phylum Nematoda; class Chromadorea; order Rhabditida; family Ancylostomatidae; genus Ancylostoma; species Ancylostoma caninum. The sequence continues at coordinate 343,836 of JBAJFG010000306.1, forward strand.
TAAACTCAAGAAATACCGCTCATGCCTCAATTCAACTACAAAGATTACAAAATTGCTATGCATGTCTTTAGATAGGAGGAGGATGCCCCGCAAACAGGATTTGTAAGACTAAGAATAAGATTTGTAAGTAGGTTATCTATCCGATATCAAGCAAGTTATTAAGAATAATTGCAAATCTTAGATTCTTACCTGGCGACAAGACCCCGTCCATTTTGTCATGCTCCTCGTGGTTCGATACCACTGTTTTTTTTTTCGAAAACAGCTGTTCCGATAAGGGTCACGAGCCAAACGAAACGCCCTTCGGCTATGTGTACACGGACATCCTGCAATCATAATGCTTACTATTATTATGGAACTGTAGTCAAATGCAGTATAAATATAACGCCACAGATATACTCACACTTTCTGGACCTGTTTCCATTATTCTAGCATTTTCGTCGAATGCATTAGCAAGTAGCCGGACGGTTTTTTCATACTCGCATCGACATAAAATTGACAAATATTCCATGATTTGTAATGTAGCTAGTTGATCCTCTAACGGATCATCACGACCACCTCTGAATGGGACGAAGATAATTGTAGCAAATTACCATAACTAAATAGTAAATATACTTCTAATTCATTGAATAATTAGTGGAATTTTTTGCACCTCACAACTCTTTCGACATTTTGTAGTCGGCTTTCTACTAGGGCGGTCGTGATCTCCGGGCAATACAAATTCAACAGATGATCCTTGCTACTGCGCACATAAGGCACCTATGTTAGAATTCGTTGCCAAAATGTGAGCAAGAAGTATGTGCTGTTTGCAGACAAATCCATCATCTGGGATGTGAACGCAGTCAGAAACTGAGTGGGCATAGCTGTGACTATGGAAAGATCCTACTCCTAGACTTTCCACAGCGAACTGTGCTAATAGACGCATCACAGCAGCATAGTTTGGCACTTCGATCAGTTCGCACAATTGGAAGTTCATTTCCAAGCGTGACACCATCCTACAGAACACGTGAAAAGCAGGCAGTGGAATGTTTTTCTAAGAATGCTGACTATGACTGTTTGCGCTCGTTGCGTTTCTCACTTTGCACTTCACACATTTTCCAAAGAGTGAAAACTGGAATTCAGCAACTTGGCAGGAAACATATGATTGGCCCAAACTTTTCTCCGCTGTAGCATAAGAAAAAGTTGATACCTTAGTCAACGTTATAAGAATGGTGACTTGTGGGAAAAACAGACTCATCTCCGTGAGCATTATTCTATGTTGCTTCACTGAAAGATCCAAGAACCTTACAGACGCCTGCTTTCAGATATTTTCACAAACATAATGTGGGAATAAGAAGAACAGAATTCTTTTAAATGAATTACAAATGTAATAAGAATATTAATTTTTTGCTTGTTTCGCCTCTTCCCCTAGACAGGCTGTGTATTCCTATTATAAACCACTCCCGAGGCTCGCCAGTAGGGATGAGTGGTTTTATGACTAACAAAGGGAGGGAGCATATATACCCAAGGGGGGAGGAGGAAAGAGGCGGGGTTGGAGGGAGATATATCAGAAATGGTGACGGGTACGTGTTTGCTAAAAAAGGGACAGTAGTCTAGTATAGTCTAGTAGTTATTCAAATACCTGTTCAATCAAATTAGAAAGGAACTTTACATGGTTATTAGCTCTGTAAAAATACGAATATTTGTAAGTTGATAACGCATTTGACAATAGATCTAAGTATTAATTCCCTAGTAAATCCAAGTTTTTGCAGTTGTTTAATAAGTGTTACCAAACGTTCTAGAAAATCTTCATACTTAGAGTATGATCTAGGAATTCTTAGTACTTCAGAATAAATAATGGTAATTTTATGGTTATAACTGATAAAACAAGTACCTTGACCGAAGCGATTGACATTGAAGCTAAAGGAGTCGGTTTTGTTGTACTGTTTAGTGATAACGTTGTCATCAATTATTCTAACATTAGGATCCAGAAAATTACATTCATAAGGATGTGCATGAGTTAATTCCAGTTAAAGCATATTATCATATATATTGTTTGAAAAATTGACAACCGTGACCTCATCTAAATTGTGTATAATTAGCAGATTCCATGTATCTGAAAGCATGGAATAACTTATTATTAGCAATTTTGGAAGCCTGTATATATTCTAAATATGATAGGGCGAGATCCGCTAGTACAGGGCTCGCATTGCCCTCTTGGAGAACTCCTTTAACTTGTTTAAAAAATATTGTTGCCTACCTTGCCAAAGCTGTTGTTAAATAAGTAATCCAACATAAATACGATGTCTTCTATTTTATAATATCTATTATTAGTATTACTATTATTGAGATCCGTGTAGAAAAAAACTCTGTTATAGGTACAGGCAATAAATTTTTTGTTAGAGTTCTTAAAATAGATTTTTAGAATTTCTTTCATATTTTTAATGATTACATTTTGTGGTAACTTAGTAAACATGTTAGTAAAATCCGCTGAGAAATGTTTTTTTTTTATCATAACGAGGTAATAACCTGCAGGGTAGACCATCTGTTGTAGGCACATGAACAATTAGCTTTAAAAGGAGAATACGTACCACTAAAATGTTGCAAATTACTTTTACTTGTTTTACTCAACCTCCTTCTTCGTAGGATCTTCCTCCTGTTTCATCCGTCGTTGCAGCTGAATAAGAAGCGAATGAAATACTAAAGCAAGTAAAAGAAAGGAAAAGCAACTGGAAGGAAGAGATCAATAATGCATGCTCCATACGTCATTGGTCTTGATGTGAAGGCCTTCAATCTCTCCCAGTAATGCTTTTTTCGATGAGTATTTGCTCTTGCATTATTTGATCGTCCATATCACGGAGCGCTTCCAACTCATCTCGATCTCATTCGAGTTTTCCATTGAATTCCGTTTCTCAAGAGTCGTACAGACGCCTGCTTTCAGATATTCTCACATACATAACGTGGGAATAAGAAGAACAGAATTCTTTTGGATGAATTACAAATGCAAACACGACATGTTAGATTGTGCAAATGTATTATACAAATGTAAACACGATATACGACATTTCGAGGGCTACTTTGTTAGTGTTTTGTTCTGACAACCGCGCTGCTGGAAGACAGGAGTCCCTAACCCTCAGACTAGTGAAAATTGTCGCTGATTTTCAAAAATAACCCTAATAAACAAGACGATGAGAGCTGCTAACTAAAACCCATCATCCGATTTTCCATTTCCATTTTTTTGGCCAAATTCAGAACCCCCACCCCCACCCGTTTTCATTCCATACCTGTAAATAAATACGGGGTGCGCTATAAGTTCTTGCGCACCTTATTTACTACCACCACAGCAGCGGATTTCAACGTGATGGCATGACCTCTGTGGCCACGCTAAGCCAACTCAATAGCAATTTAAATAACTAATAAGATCGGGAATCTGTCAACATTTGCTTTTGTAACAGCTTAAAGTCAAGTGGCAGGCGCACCCATCGTGGCACGGAGCAACTATGTCATCTTAGCAATGAAGCCACTTTTCAAGACAGAGCTGATCTATTCTCATCAGAAAGATGGTATATATGTAGAAATCATAGGAGAATTCTGCGGTAAGAACGAACTTTCGTTTTCTCGCTTCTTTCAAGAATTTCATCATGTTTTTGAAAAGATGCCTTGTCAGAGCAAACTTTCTAAAATTTTTGTGATTCACAACACCAACGTCAAGCTCAATCTCATTCGAACAGCATTTTAGGTGAGAAGAGACCTTGCTGCACTAAACTTATATTGCACAGCCAAAGCGTAACGTTTCAGTAAGACTCAAAATCTGCACATGGAGCAAGCGCCTCTACTGGAGTGGTGCGCGGAGGAAGTCCTGTGCTGAGGTCTAACTCTCATGCAGCACTAATCTGAATCCGATGAACTGTTGCATGCTAACATAAGTGTTGAAGGGCAAATCAATTGCTACATTATACAGAAGTTTGAGCTTGTAAGTACCATGAAGCTGAGCCTAAGCTTTAGAAGGATCCATACAAGAAATTTAACCGTGCCGCGATGGGTGCGCCTCCCACTCGACTTTGAGCTGCTACAAAACCAAATGTTAATTCCCGATCTCATAAATTATTTAAGTTGCTATTGAGTTAGCCTAGTGTGGCCATAGAGGTCATGCCATTACGTTGAATTCCGCTGCTGTGGTGGTACTAAATATGGAGTAATTGCGCTAGAACCGACAGTTATAGAGAAAGTTGTGACCTCGAACAATTGTCGGTCTTCGAAGTTAACCGACTTATAACCAAGATATAACCACATTCTTGTCACCACTTGAACTACATCCACTCCATTTCCACTTGTTTGCAAAAGACGGCCTTAGCGAGGAAACGAACGCGCGAAGGCTTGCGTGCATGGCAACAGTCATCGCACTGAGCTACAGTACTCACCGACATCCTATTTCAAACCCAGGCAATGACGAAGGAATCCAATGGTGTACACCTCGCCGCTGTTAGTAGATGTTCTCCACGATTAATCCGTTATCTGTTTCGAATGAAAGAGTGTTTATTTTACAATTCTGAAGCAATAGCGCATCGGATCTGAACTACATTCCTAATATTGCAAATATTTCGCAGATAGTGCAGAATTACGTGCATAACTAATGTGTTCGAACCTTTTTGGTCATTTTAGTCGTGGTTAATGGCGCAAACGCAAAAATGCAAAACCACAGAGACCGACAGGATTTGAACCCCACACCCTCTCGATCATATCCTATGATCTTAGCCACTCTACCAAACAGCAACTTGTCATTCTAGGCGGGAAGCGCCCCATAAACGTATAGTATAATATCGACTAGACAGTTACTGGTATACATGATGTAGAACCTTGTTAGTCAAAGCTTCAAACCATGTAGGCTTCATTTCAATCTGTTTCATTAACTTCTCTCACTTGTAAAATGAGACCTAATGCATTGCCAGAGCTATTCGGTTGTTTTAAATGCAAAAAGAATAATTTGGAACTCAAAACGGAAGGAAATTGCTTAATTTTCCTAAATATTTGAAATATCAGCTTTACGGTTACAATGCGTAGTTAGGAAAGCCCGAATTTTAACGCAAAATCATGCTGCAATGCCACTTACACACTTGTATAACCGGGATCAATATATAACGAATGCAAAAATGCCCATTCAAAAAAGCGAACATTTCCCGCCATTGACGATCGGAGCTCCGATTACGCCGCGCGTGGCGATGAAGCGCGGAATATCCCGCCTTGATTTCTCTTCGTATGTTGTTTTTTTTTTTCATGGTTGTTAGTGTATTGTTGTTGCCGATTGTTGTTCTTATTGATGTTTTTACTACATCCTTGTTAGTTTTATTATGTTGTTGTTATTTATGGGGGTGTTTTATACAGATTTTTGTTTCTGTACAATTCTTATTGCTGTTTTTGTGGCTTTGCTAATCTTCTTCGTTCTTTTTGTCCTTTTTTATTGTTTCCTCCTTCTTCTTTCTTCTTCTTTTGCGTTCCTGGTTTTTGTTCTTCTTCGTTATTGTTGATGTTCGTTGTTGATGTTGTTGTTACTGTTGTTAATGTTGTTGTTATGCTTATTCTTCATCGCTCCATTCCTCGCTCATCTTCCTCTTCTTTTTTCGCTCGTTCTTCATTCGTTCTTTCTCTTCGTATTTTCTTCTTCTTCTTCTTCGTCATCTTCTTCGTCTTCTTCTTATTATTCTTCCCCGTTTTTCTTTTCCTTCTTTCTCTTCCTCTTTGTTGTTGGTGTTTCTTTTCGTTGTTGTTGTTGTTCGTTCGTTCGTTCTCTTGCTGTTGTTCTTCTTCGCTCTTACTATTATTATTTTTCATCTTGTTATTGTTGTTGCTCTTCGTTCTTCTTCATTTTCGTTCTTCGTACTTCTTCTTTTTTCGTTCTTCTTCTTTTCGTCCTTCTTTTTCCTCATACTTGTTCCTCTTCGTTCTTCTTCCTTTCCTTCTTCTGCTTCGTTTTTCTTCTTTGTCGTCGTTATTGTTATTGTTGTTGTACTTCGTTGTTCTTCTTCGTTTTTGTTGTTGCTCTTCTTCTTCAATGTTGTTGTTTTTCTTCTTTATCTTTTCATTCGCGTTCTCACTGTTGTCGTGTTTTGTTAGGTTTTGTAGTTGTTTTCAATGTATGTTTATGATGTTTGGTTTTTATAGATGCTCATTTATTTGGTGCACGATAATGTTAGGAGCTGGTTCGGTACGGGTTCCAATCATCAGATGTGCAAGACTGTGAAAGAAATTAAGGTGAGTCTCACTTTTTTCAGGTTTGAGAATTTCAGAAAAGCGTCATTAGCTGTGTTTACAACGCATTAAGCATGTTGTTTAGGTTTGAGGAAGATCATTTACATCGTCTACGAATGTGCAAAGCTGAAAAAAAGTGTGAACGTCTTAACGGGGTAATGCCATAGGTGCTCTTTTCATCTTTGGGAATCATATGATGGGTGACGAGTCTGGCGATTCACACTTTTTTCAGCTTTGCACATTTGTAGACGAATAGCAAATAGCAAGAAGAGGTTCCATTAATTTTCATATATTGTCGTATTTAACTCGTTTAATGTAAACAATGGATAGCTATAAAGCACAGGGACCAACAAGCTAGAACGTGGGCGACTTGGCAAAAACACATCTGCACTCTCCACGTACGATTTCACCCGTACCGAGTTGTTTCTGAATCGCCTGTACTTTTGCAGTACTTAGATCGTAGCTAACAAAATCCAAAATTAGATTTTTGGACATTATGTTTATTTGAAATGGACAAGATGTGCACTACCTCCCGCGCACACGATCGCGCCCTTGGCCAATCCAGCCATCCATCCTTCTGGGGTAGGCAAATCGGCAGCAGAGGAGTCTGGAAGGATGATGCTCGGTATTATATACTTGCTGTCGCCTCGAACCAGTGCTTGTTCCTCCTCACTACCACATTATTCCTGCTTGCCGCGCGTCAAAGTTGACGCGGCTTTCCAAATCTTCATGAGATTTATGCGCACTGTGGATGTGCAAAATTACAAAAGCAGTTTGCTTGCGCTTTTTCTGACTGCAAAACTAGGAACATTCTTTACCTACCAGGAATTGTCCTGTCCCTACTTATTTTTCACTATGTATCGACGCGTCAACCTTGACGCGCGACAAGCATGAACATCGCCTACCTCGTAACCTCTCTGTGCCACCACTGCAACGCCGGCAACCACTTTAACATTTTATGACCCGCTCCATCCTTACCCATTAAAACGACAGAACGTGTTAGGATGTGAGGGAACGAGCGAGTCAAAAGCAAAACCGCATTAAAGGAATGCTGCTTTGCGCTTGCAAAGGAACCAGCAGTTGATGAGGATGACCGCGACTATATACTGTTAGCTCAGGAATCGCCCATGGTGGAAAGGGACTTTGTCTTTAGTTAGGACCGATCGTTTACGCCTTCTTCTGTAAGTTCTAATATGTAAGTAGTGTGCTTCATTCCATTTTGATGTTTCTCCGATCAAAGCAGCAGATATAGGGGACGTCAATCAGGATCAGTATTCCCGCAGAATAGCGCGCAGCACCACCCACGCGGCGCGGCGGGCTGGCTGGGTGCTGCGTCTGGTGGATGTTGCCGAGATTTCCAGCTTTCCTTTAGTTTATACGGCAATTTCACTCATTTGTGGGCCTTCTTGATAAATGTTTGAGATAGAGAGGCACCGATTCAGTTCTAATATCTGAGTTTGAGGAAGATATCGTCTTGCAGTTTGTTCCCTACGAACAGGCTTTTTCTCATTGCTTATTACAAAGCTGTTGTATCGTGTAATTTGCGGCCTTCACTGGTTGATGATTAGCTTTCTCCTATCCGCGATGATTTCTAGGTCAATCGCGTGGAGACATTGCAGCTCGCGGTCTATATCGAAGTTAGTGACGTCAGGTAGAAGTTCGTGCTGAAGCACCATTGAAAGTTCATCTCAACCCAGGAACGTCCGAAATAGAGTGCGAGTGTATGTACGCCATTACAAAGGAATGAAATTGTCGCAGAAACTAAAGAAAAGCTGAAAATCCCAGCAACATCCACCAACTGCAGCACCCAGTCAGCTCGCCGCCTCGCGTGGATGGTGCGGCGCGCCCATTCCGAGGGAATACTGATCGTGACTGACGTCCCCTGTCACAGGGGCCCTGTATGTAGATCGGCCGATAACGCTGCGGTCGCAATTGCAAACGAAGTCCCCCCCCTCCCTCCTCCATAGCTGCTCCCTGAGCAGCACGGAACGTCAATCACGATTGCGCTTTTTCGCAACTGTTTTTTACAGGCAGCGTCAATCACGATCGTTACTACTGCGTGGCACCACCCACATGTGTCTCGTCTGGATGCTGTGTATGTGGAGTGCTGCCTCTGCCTCGCCAGCGCCACTTGGGTACTGCGGCGCTCCAGGCCGCAGTAGTACCGATCGTGATTGACGCTGCTTGTAAATGCCTCTACTGTGCTCAGATTGAGTCGAATGCATGACGCATCCCTCAGACGGGTTTAGTAACACTCACTCTCGATCACTTTGTTCTTATGTTTGAAGTAATTATTAATGACAATGGCAATGAAAGTTCTCACTAGGTCTGGGACTTCCTTAGCAGCCTTCTAACGAAATAGTCGCCACTGAGGAATTCCATATCGCATTTTTCTCTTGCGATGTTGTCAGTTTCTGTTGTCCATTTTTATGGATCTCTGAGACATTTCATTCACGTCACTTCCAATGCCCCTGTAGCAAGAGCATTTCCTTTGATTGTCATTCTGCTTTGTCAGAATGCAGATGCGCCTAGAAACCCTAGATTTCAGGCTGACTTCCTCGTTTTATTTTATTTCATTCTTTTTTGACTTTCATATGTGGTTCTCCCTAGAAGAAGCTGAGCTCTGCACAAGTTGTGAGTTTCCAGTCACAGATTCGCAAGATTATACTAGGATAATGCCCACTCTTTGGGGATGCATCATCTATCCGAAACGACGGGGCCGGCGAAGCAGTCGGAATTTCGTAGGCGGCGCGGCTGTAAGGTACGCCGTATCTAGACAATTTGCTCACCTCAGCATACGTCACAGCAGTGCTACTTCTGGATCCCCGACCGCGACGGCGGCCCGTCGTTTCGGGTAGACGGTATAGTCCGGTGGAGATACTGTTGTAGTCTTAATGGAGGTCTTAATTTTGCCAAACACTTATAAAGAGCGTCCATGGAATTACTGGGGCGGCCGTGGGCTCACAACGCGGCACGTTGTTTCACAGTATAGTGCGCCCCGTCTGGAGCAGTAGTTCTAAAGAAAGAAAGAAATTCTGTGGTTGCGACCCATAGGAGCTACAGTAATTCGAAAACAATAGTGCAACAATGGTACAGGCCATTCAACTCGCACTCGGTATACAGGGGTATCAAAAAGTTTCCGGCCTGAACCACTTGCAGAATAGCTGCCGCAGTGAAATTTTAGAGTAAATGAATATGCATCCATCGAAGACCAAAACACTCTTCATTTTGTCATTTTATTGAACTTACCCAATTTTATAAGAATTTTTATCAGCCGAACATAAACACCCAACGCAGACTCTTTTTCGTTGTTTGTTTCGTTACGGTGAAGTGCCGTTTCAGATTTTCTCACGGATTCTAGTATCTAGTCCCTGGACTGCCTTTACAAACTGGCCGAAGTAGCGAAATGCATTCGCATTGTCATGAAGCAATACAATTTTGTGGAAAGTGATGTCTCATTGAAGAGTCTGACTTCCGGGTTGAATTTCTGCCGTCATTTTTCTTGACTCATTTCCGAAAAGTGTGGATCAAAGTAGCGTTGTAGCAATCCACTTCGTTGAGGTTTACATGCAGGTGATAAGGTGACAAAATTTTTTCTCTATCGCACAGCACTTTGGGCAAGACATTTTCACCCCCGCTTCCGTGTTCGATCGCACTGTTCTCAGAGATCTGCCCATCCTGACCCAGTACTCCACGCTTAGGACTTCAAATCTTTGCTGTGAATTTGCCACTTATTGGCAGTCAATATACTACAGAATGTCCTTTCCGTTTTCTATAAAACTCCTAAAACTCTTCTCTGAATATTCAACTGGAATTTTCTTGTTGGACGCCGAAAAGGTTTTAAAGACTCAATGTTCTGCGAAGGTTAAAATTCTTAGATGGTAGCCTAAAAAATTCCCAAAGGAAGTTTTGAATAGCTTAGGTCCTTGCGCGCTTACTGCACCTAAAGCCTGCCTGCGGCGCTCAGTGATTTTTTCTACAGCGACAGTAGTCTGTCTTCGTCTTGTCTCTGCTCGTTGATCAGAGGTCGCTCTGTTTCTGACCGATTGTCACTCCACTAAAAATATTGAGTTCCGAAATTTTATGTGGGAATGCTAGAAAACTTCCTCTTCGTTCAGAATTCATTGGCGGATTTAGATTTTGTTCAATAAATTTCGTTTACAAAACAATAATTCGTCGGTTGCTCCTCGCTGGATACACATTTTTTGAGCGATAACCATACCTTGGCTTGGATAAAACGTTCTTATTCCTGGGAAGTTTAACGAAATCTCATGAAACTTTACAAATTAACATGAAAGGCTTCACCCTACATGGCGCTCTCAAAGCAGTACAGGAATATGGAACAGGCAAGCGGAGGCCGGAAACTTTTTGATACCCCTGTAGCACCGCTTGAACGCATGCGTTCCACGTACTTTCCACATTTCCGGGGCTATTCTAACATGTCAGATAGCCATAAAGCACTGGGACCAACAAGCTAGAACATGGGTGACTTGTCAAAAGCACCTCTATACTCTCTACGTAGGATTTCACTCGTACCGAGTCGTTTCTGAACCGCCTGCAACGCGTTTCATTGCGACGCGTCATATTGACAAATCTGAGATGTCCTGCGTTCAGCGCGGGAATGTCTGAATCGTTTATGCACAAATACTCAGCTATTGCCGAGTTTGAGACGCAGTACTAACTTCGTGGCATCTCATGGCTTTTCGAATCTTTCGTTTTTTTTCGCCCCTTTAAAGGCGGCAAGAGCTGAAATTTTCGACGACGAATTTTTTTTTTTTTTCGAATTTTCGAGCTGAGGTGCGTGTGATGAAGTACAGAGTCAGCACATCACAAATGTGAAACCAACACGAACCATGATGGTTTACCTGCAGAGAAAATGGAAACGTCGTCGCGAACACGCCTGGTCGAGTTGGCGCCGGTACGAGTTTTCCTCGGCGCTAAGGCCGTTTCGGCACGTGGTTTGGGGCAAAGGTACAGGCAGCATCAATCACGATCGGTACTACTGCGTAGCACCATCCACGTGTCTCGTCTGGATGCTGTAGATGTGGAGTGCTGCCTCGCCAGTGCCACGTGGTTTCTGAGGCGCTCCAGGCCGCAGTAGTACCGATCGTGATTGACGCTGCCTGTAGTACGAAATGCGTTCAATTCACAGGGTTTCGTGATGGGACGCGCACACCTGACATCGGAGCATTCGTCCGCACGCGAACGCGGCTAGGCGTGTTCGCGACGACAGTTTCTCTGCAGGTAAGCGATCATTGTCTGTGCTCGTTTCACATTTATAATGTGCTTAGTCTGTACTGAACCACGTCGCACCTCAGCTCGGAGTCGAGGATCTCGGCTCTTGCTGACTTTAAGGCGTTGTCACCGCGTTTCATGGGTTGTAGATATACAGTCCTTCTGCGCAATCGGTAGAAAGATTTTGAGCGCGCCCAGCATGCGGCGCGTGCGCGTGTGCGGCCCCTTGTGGCGGCTGTCGGTCGTCCTCGATCAGCTGTTCGAGGACACCTCTCGTCAGGTACTGGTTCAGGTAAGCGCTTTCCGTCCATTCTCTGTATCAGTTGGAGTACTTTGGACTGTTGAGGCCTGTGGCTGACCGACATTGATCGGACGGCCCCGCATGCCTCGTTTTTTTTGCACGTATCATTTTTCTTTGGGTGAAAAGGGAGTTGGGGGGGGGGCACTCCTCTGAAGCCTAAGCCTAAGCCTTAGACTTAGGCTTAAACGCATGCTTAAACATAGGATTAGGCTTAGGCTTCGCTTAGGCTTAGGCTAAGCTTAAGCTTAGGTTTAGGCTAGTGCTTTTACTTAGGCTTATAAGGTGAAGCCTATGACCTTTTATAGGGTGCCCCCCCCAACTCCCTTTTCGCCTTTCTTTGATTTTCAATGTATTTTTCATTTGTTTTGGCCCCGTAGCCCTGGGACGTGGTGGCTGGTAACGGGCCTTTCAACTTGTTCGGGATCGTTGACGTTCCGTCTCTGTTCGCATGGTCGTGGTTTTTTTTCGTCCCATTTCTCTTCTTCTATAAAAGGCCCCGTTGTTAGCCACCACATCCCAGGATCCCCTTTCCTACAATGAAGAGGCTACCTGGGACAAGCAGCTTTCTATGGGGCCAAAACAAATGAAAAATACATTGAAAATCAAAGAAAAATGATACGTGCAAAAAACGAGGCATGCGGGGCCGTCCGATCAATATCGTTCAGCCACAGGCCACTACAGTCCAAAGTACTCCCAACTAATACAGAAAATGGGTGAAAAGCGCTTACTTGAACCAGTACCTGACGAAAGGTGTCCTCGAACAGCTGATCGAGGACGACCGACAGCCGCCACAAGAGGCCGCGCACGCGCCGCATGCTGAGCGCGCTCGAAATCTTTCTACCGATTGCACAGAAGGACTGTAGCAGACTCTAGACCTCTCTGACAAACTGATTCCAAAGATGTACGACAAAGATGCAAAAATGATAAAAATCCTGCCTTCGGAGGGCCCAAAAGTGCCATTCACGGATCACTTGTGCGAAGCAGTCCGTGACTGTGCTGGCTGCCCGCCACGGCTGCAGCGTTGGCAAGGACATCTAGACGTGTCCGATCGGTAAGATCAATGGCTTCACGCGTAGACTCCGCTTGACAAACTGTTCCAAATCCCATCCCGGGAAACATTTGAGAAACCGATTTAAAGACCGCTTTGTTACACTTTATGTATACCGCTGGATTCAGAGCGTCGAGATGATTCAAAGTCCGTCAAAACTTCAGACACGAAAACGAGGTAATACACTGCCTTTAAATCTTAATGCCGGCAACGCCCGTGCCCGGCCGGAGTACCGCACCGAGGCAATGATACGGCGTGCTGGGCAAGAGGGTTGATTTTCGTTTTTCATGAGAGTGACACTGGCCGACTTCCACAATGCAAACCTTTCCTCCATACCGTCTGTCCGAAACGACGAGTCCGCCCGCGCAGGTGAGGTTCGAGAGGCAGCCACGTTTGCCAGCACTCCACGTCATCATATAATCTGCGTATTACTTTTCATCGTTATCTTTGTAGTATCCACCAATGATTTGGCTGTGACGTGTCCAACTTGGCAGCTAACAGCATACGTCCCAGTCGCGCCGCCTCTCAATCTCAGCGTGAGTGGGCGGAGTCGTCGTTTCGGATAGAGATACTATTTTTTGCCGACGTCTCATATTCGACCAGCCCATGCATCACTAAAATGTACACTCATGACAGGCTAGCTAGGATACAGAGGGAAGGTAAAAGTTGGAGTCTTCGTACATCACAAAGCTAATAAACTCTAGGAGGTGTAGGGGTGGGGGGAGGTATGGGAAGGTTCTTGATAACGCATAACAACTCAGAGATATTGTTATCGTCTGTTCTCCGAAACGACGAGTCCGTCCACGCACGTGGGGATGAAGAGGGAGCCACGCTTGCCAGCACTCCACGTCACCATCTAATCCGCGTATCACGTTTCATCGTTATCTTTGTAGTATCGACCAATGATTTGGCTGTGACGTGTTCAACTTGCCAGCTAACATCATAGTCCCAGCCACGCCACCTCTCAACTCCAGCGTGCGGGGGCGGACTCGTCGTTTCGGATAGACGATATCTTTCTGTTGGGTACGCAACCGCTCTGGAGCCTTGCCGTCCAAGGCTCAACTGCGTTGGCGAAAGGGTGTTTTGGTGTGGATGGGGTCTCTCTTTCTTTTCCTAGAATAGTCGAGTTCATTTAGGAAAATTATTTGCAGTTATGGGGCAAACTTTGAAGATTAATGTGTTGCTCAAGGGGCAAACTTTGAAGATTAATATGTTGAAGTTAAGGTAGTGCGGGAATCTCGGGGTTATTGAACACACCGGTCTGTTTTTTTCTTTAAAAAGGTGAAAGTGTTCTGCGTTCATCAATAACGCTGGTAGGAATGTACTGTCCTCACGCTCCATCATTCGAAGTTTTCGAGCGCGACGAGCATGCAGAGCGTGCGTGGCGCGGCCCTCTTGTGGCAGCTGTCCCCTCCTTGCTCAGCTGTTCGAGGACGCCATTCGCCAGGATTAGGCCCAGGTAGGTGTTTTTATTCGATTTTCTTTGTTATTTTGAATTTTTATAGTGATGGGACCTGTGGCTGACCGATATTGATCGGACGGCCTCGCAAGCCTTACTTTGTGCACTATTTTTCCGCGCATGCCCCATTTTGTCATTTCAATGTTTTTATGTGTTTTTTGTTTTGGCCCCGTGAAGAGCTGCTTTTTCCGAGTAGCCTCTTCCTTCCAAGAAAGGGGACCCCGAGATCTGGTGGCTGGCAACAGGGCCTCTTTTTTCAGATTCATTGATATGCCGTCCCCTTCGTTTCTGTCCGCCCGCATGGTCTCTGATGCTCTTGTTCTTTTTGTGGAACTAACAAACTATGTGGGCAAATAGAAAAGAAGAAGAAACGGATCCGAAAAAAAAAAACGTGCGCATTGACGACCATGCGGACGGAAACAAACGACGGAGGCGGCATATCTGAACAAAAAAAGGAGGCCCCGTTGCTAGCCACCGCATCCTAGGGTCCTTTTTTTGAGAAAGAAGACGCTACCCGGGACAAGCAGCTCTCAGTGGGGCTGAAATAAATAAAAAAACACATAAAAAACATCAAAAATGACAAATTGATGCATGCGCGGAAAAAATGTGCACAGAGTAAGGCTTGCGTCGATCATCTACAGGCGTCACCACTACCAAAACATTGCAAATAATGAAGAATAGCGAATAAAAAACATACCTGAGCCTAATCCTTGCGAAGGGCGTCCTCGAACAGACGAGCGGGGGGGGGGAACGGACCTTTTGCACCCAGCCGATTAGGGGTGGGGTCATGGGCTGGAGGCATAGCGCCATCATTGGTCGGTTATTTGCAGCCGCATGTTGCGATGCGGTTCCTGCGTCGCGGTCGGCGCAAATCCGTGCGAGTTGTGCGTCGCTCGTTCAAAGAACGCACAACGAGCACTTTGGAGGTAAAATCTTCATCTTGGGGTTATTTGAGATGCTGATTACGGATCTGACACTTATTTTGCATCAAAATGTCATTTTTGAAGTGTTCCAAGCATATACAGTAGATAGCAATAGGGTTTTTCAGAATCTTCTGAAACATTATAAACTACGGTTATTTGACGTTTTTTGTCTCGAATACGCTTTGCATCGTGATGTAATGATCTTTTTTCAACAACAAAGGCGTAGGATGGGTGTAAATTCTTTTCTAGAACTACTGGATTTATATCTACAAAGCAAAGTTGAAATTTCGAAACAGGTAGAAAAAATAATCCATGACAACGAAAAACGAATCGCCTGAATGAAAACGTTTGCTTCTAAAAAGAGTCCTGAGCTCTTTATTTGCGTGCCAAAACCTTTCCAAAAAGGTTCTGGTGCAGATAAAAACTTTTCACGATTCTCCGCTCACTATTTTGTCACAAGAAAAATGTATGAAAAATAAAAAAACCTGTGGCAACAATTTCGTGTAGTATATTATTGAGATTCCCAATGTATATTGCTAAATACCAGTTTATTTCACATTTTTTTCGCTCCGGGACTGCAGTCTATTCGACTGTTGCATCCTTAGTTCCAGAAAATCAATGCTAACAAGACAGGAAAAGAGTGGCGATCTGACGGCATTGTATCCTTGAGGTACGCCTGCGGGATGCAATCGATCACTAATCCATCGCTAGATGAGGTGCAAGAAAGGCCCCGCAGGCACAGCACGTATAGTGGAGTCGTTTTGACAGTGCGTTGTCCGCGGTAGCGGCCCCGCTGGCATTGGAGCACGCAGTGCGGTTGGTCAAACAGTTGACCCACGATGGATCCGGCTTCTTTGACGGAATTTATCGTCTGTTCCCTTCTTCATTTGTTCTAAGAGCTGAGAAAGAACAAAGAAGCTAGAAAACTCTTCAAAGATACTAGATGAATCATAGGTCAACTTTTTGACCGACCGCTCTGCGTGCTCCAATGCCAGAGAGCCGCTGTCGCGGAAAACGCACTGTCAAAACGACTCCACTATACCTGCGGGGCCTTTCTTGCAGCTCATCTAGCGATGGATTAGTGATCGATTGCATTGGAGAAAATGCAAATGTATACGGGAAACAGGAAATTCTAGAAAAATCTTATAAAACATCCTATTTATTGATGAACGCGTGGATTAGTTGTTAAAAAAGACCATGGTACAAAACAGATGCCAAATCCGAGATAAGAGGGAATAAATAGCATTTTGATACAAAATAGACATTAAATTCATAACCAGCATGCTAAATAACCCCTGACTGAATATTCAATTTCTTAAAACCGTCGATCTTTTTTGAAATTTAAATTGCGGCTTTATTTAAGAACGTGTGTTTTGTACCACACGTTCAATTTCTTCCGAGTATGTTAGACGCATTGAATGTGTTTGTGCCTTGTACTGTGACTTGTGGGTACCAAGCCAGCGCTTCATCCTCCCAGAGTCCTCTGATACCGATTTGCCGACTGCAGAAAGATCGATGACTGGGTCGGCCATGGTCGCGCTATCGACTATCAGCTATCGACTGTGCCAGTGAACAGCTGTTTTCCTAACAATGCGCTACGCGCTTTTGTTCATACTTTCTCAGGAACCCCTGTAAGTAGACTAATCACCGAAGTGGTAATTCGCAGGGACTCGCGAAGACTTGAAAGCACGCGCTCGTTTTTTAGGGATGTTTTCACTCTCAGTATTACTGTGCCGAACTCCAACGCCGACAAAACTAAGAATACGCACGTGGATCAGACAAGGTGTTTCACTCTCGAATTGTTGATATTTTTTTTGCAGTGGTTAGTTCGTTCTTTTCAGTTCCAGTATTCGGGTGCCGTGGTGAGCCATCAATAAATTTTTTGAAGAGTTGTGCATTTGTTAATGAGATGTGCGCCAAACCCTGTGAAGCTGTTGAGTTGAGAAGGCCGAAGGAGGTCCTTGTTGCGTGGGGAGTTGAAAGAGAGATCCTTTAACATGAGAAGCCTGGGGGGAGGGGGAAGGGGGGGGGGTGGGCATTGAATAGGGGTATCAATGAAGGGATCCTTCGGGTTGAGACTGCCGGAAGGAATCCGCGTTGCATGGGGATTCCAATGAAGGGATCCTCTGATTTAAAGGCAGCACTCACGCTGAAAAAAATTCCCTCGTTTTTGTGCTGGTTTCAAAGGTGCCATCAATTGGAGCATAACTGTAAAAGGAATCACTCCGAATCCTGCAATTACTCGCGTTATAACACTCGTACGCATGTACAAATGCGCCCACCACGCTCAACCCCGCCCCATTCTGTTTGGTCATGTACGGCTGTGTTTCTCAGCTGATACAGGATCGATCAGTATTTTCGGATAGCGGTGATCTTTTCCGCACCTCGGCGGCTGCACCCATCTCAGACGACAGATCTCGTACAAATGGGCATGCATTGGCAAAGTACAACATAGTATTTCTCGCAGACGTCGCCTTTTTTAATGGTCTTTCCCTAATATGGGCACAAGAGTAGCCTCCAGAGTAGAATTTCATGAAAAAATCGATGACGTTTTTTATCGTGAGCGTTGTCTTTAAGAAGCCTGGCAATGAAGAGGTCCTCCGATTTGAGAAGGCCTTAGGGAACCCGCATTGCATGTGGATCCTAATGAAGGGATCCTCCGATTTGAGGGGGTTGGGGGAAACCGACATTGCATGGGGATTCCGAGAAGGGGATCCTCTGAGTTGAGATGGCTTAAGGGAACTCGTTTTGCGTTTAGATTTCAGTGAGGGGATCCTCCTATCTGAGAAGGGTTGAAGGAACTTGCGTTGCATGTAGATTTCGGTGAGGGGATCCTCCGATTTGAGAAGGCCTGAGGGAACCCCCGTTTCATGGGGAATCGAAGGAGAGCCCTCCGAGCTGAGAAGACCAGAGCGAACCCGCATTGCATGAGGATTCGAAGGCGGGGGTGCTGAGATGTGAAGGCCGAATGAACCCGCGTCGCATGTAGATTTCAGTGAGGGGATCCTCCTATTTGAGAAGGCCTGAGGGAACTCGCATTACATGTGGATTTTGATGAGGGGATCCTCCGATTGAGGGGTTGGGGGGAACCGACATTCTGGGGATTCCGAGGAGGGGATCCTCTGAGTTGGGAAGGACCGAGGGAACCCGCATTGCATGAGAATTCCATAAGGGGATCCTCCGATTTGAGAAGGTGGGCCCCTCATTGCATGGTATTCCGAGGAGGGGAACCTCTGAGTTGGTAAGGGCGAATGGAACCCACGTTGCATGTTGATTTCAGTGAGTGGACCCTCCGATTTGAGAAGACCTGAGGGAACCCCCGTTTCATGGGGAATCGAAGGAGTGCCCTCCGAGCTGAGAAGACCGGAGCGAACCCGCATTGCATGAGGACTCGAAGGCGAGGGTGCTCTGAATTGGGAAGGCCGAATGGAACCCACGTTGCATGTAGATTTCGGTGAGGGGATCCTCCGATTTGAGAAGACCTGAGGCAACACGCATTGCATGAGGATTTTAATGAAGGGATCCTCCGAGTTGAGGAGGTTGGGGGAAACCGACATTGCTTGGGGATTCTGAGGAAGGGATCCTCTGAGATGGGAAGGACGGAGGCAACCCGCATTGCATGAGGATTCCATGAGGGGATCCTCCGAGTTGAGGAGGTTGGGGGTAACCGACATTGCCTGGGGATTCCGGGGAAGGGATCCTCCTGTCTGAGAAGGGCTGAGGCAACCCGCATTGCATGAGGATTCCGAGGAAGGGATCCTCCATGTTGAGAAGGTAGGAGAGAACCCGCGTTGCGCGAGGATGCAGAGGAGGGGATCCTCTGATTTGAGATGGCTTAAGGGAACTCGTTTTCGTTTAGATTTCAGTGAGGGGATCCTCCTATCTGAGAAGGGCTGAAGGAACTTGCGTTGCATGAGGATTTCAACGAGGGTATGCTCCGATTTGAGAACCCGCATTGCATGAGGACTCGAAGGCGAGGGTGCTTTGAATTGGGAAGGCCGAATGGAACCCACGTTGCATGTAGATTTCGGTGAGGGGATCCTCCGATTTGAGAAGGCCTGAGGGAACCCCCATTTCATGGGGAATCGAAGGAGTGCCCTCCGAGCTGAGAAGACCGGAGCGAACCCGCATTGCATGAGGACTCGAAGGCGAGGAAGCTCTGAATTGGGAAGGCCGAATGGAACCCACGTTGCATGTAGATTTCGGTGAGGGGATCCTCCGATTTGAGAAGGCCTGAGGGAACTCGCACTGCATGTGCATTTTAATGAGGGATAGATTTCGGTGAGGGGATCCTCCGATTTGAGAAGTTCTGAGGGAACCCCCGTTTCATGGGGAATCGAAGGAGTGCCCTCCGAGCTGAGAAGACCGGAGCGAACCCGCATTGCATGAGAACTCGAAGGCGAGGGTGCTCTGAATTGGGAAGGCCGAATGGAACCCACGTTGCATGTAGATTTCGGTGAGGGGATCCTCCGATTTGAGAAGACTTGAGGCAACACGCATTGCATGAGGATTTTAATGAAGGGATCCTCCGAGTTGAGGAGGTTGGGGGAAACCGACATTGCTTGGGGATTCTGAGTAAGGGATCCTCTGAGATGGGAAGGACGGAGGCAACCCGCATTGCATAAGGATTCCATGAGGGGATCCTCCGAGTTGAGGAGGTTGGGGGTAACCGACATTGCTTGGGGATTCCGAGGAAGGGATCCTCCTGTCTGAGAAGGCCTGAGGCAACCCGCATTGCATGTGGATTTTAATGAAGGGATCCTCCGAGTTGAGGAGGTTGAGGGAAAACGACATTGCTTGGGGATTCCGAGGAAGGGATCCTCCTGTCTGAGAAGGGCTGAGGCAACCCGCATTGCATGAGGATTCCGAGGAAGGGATCCTCCATGTTGAGAAGGTAGGAGAGAACCCGCGTTGCACGAGGATGCAGAGGAGGGGATCCTCTGATTTGAGATGGCTTAAGGGAACTCGTTTTGCGTTTAGACTTCAGTGAGGGGATCCTCCTATCTGAGAAGGCCTGAGGCAACCTGCATTGCATGAGGATTCCGAGGATGGGAACCTCTGAGTTGGGAGGGCCGAATGGAACCCACGTTCCATGTAGATTTCAGTGAAGGGGTTCTCCGAACTGAGAAGGCCTGAGGGATCCCGCATTGCATGAGGTTTCCGAGGAAGGGATCCTCCGTGTTGAGAAGGTAGGAGGGAACCCGCGTTGCCCGAGGATGCAGAGGAGGGGATCCTCTGATTTGAGATGGCTTAAAGGAACTCGTTTTGCGTTTAGATTTCAATGAGGGGATCCTCCGATTTGAGAAGGCTTAGGGGAATCCGCGTTATATGGTGGATGAAATGAGGGCCCTCAGAACTGAGAAGACTGGACGAAACCCGCACTGCATAAGGATTTGAAGGAGAGGGTGGACGGAGGGAATCTACATGACTAAAAGCTAGCAGGGAGGGATTCTCCGACATGAGAAGGTCATGGGTAGGGGAAGGGGGTGGGTTGGGGGGTGGGGGGGGGGGACCCACTTTGCACTAAAATTTCAAGGACTTCTCAAGTCGGAGAATCCCACTTTGATGCAGCACCAAGTTGATTCACCAAAGAAATGGCTAAGAATCCATTGTTTTTGTCAATGTAGGCAAACATAACAGTAACAAAGATTTCTCATATAACTTCATTCCTTAAGGCATGATGACTAATATCCTTCCCACATTTGAGGTATATGAGCGAGGCTTGTACTTGTGCGATTTCCAGCTCATTTGCAGATGAGACCGTCCATACTTTCAGAGTAGCTCATGAGAGTGTTCCACTACATTGTTATCTCCACGAAAGAAGCAAATTGCGCGAAACAGTGAAACCTCCGATTTGAAGCAAGATCCTATGTTTAGTTCGGAATCGCTGGCTGGTATCCTATATGCTGCAAACATTGCTGAGGGATTTTTGAAAATGCATCGTTAATGTGGGAATTCCTCTCCTTGCATGTTCTCATTGAAATGGCTGAGTTAATTCAATATCCATCATCGAATTAAGCGTATGAAACTCGCCAGAGTTGAGAAACCTTGGTCACCTATTCCATGCTGCATGAAAGGACTAGGGCTGCAGAAAGTTTTGAAATTTTATGAACCTTTTTTAGGGATACTTAGCGTCTAAAGCGAATACCAGGCACTAGCGTATGATCCATTTGAAATGATATATTAGGTGTTAACATGAGTCCTTGCGCTTTTTTAGTTGCAGTTTTTCTGCCCCATTGCTATTTATCTCTATTGTACACTATGAATTCTGGAAGCGCCTACCTTCCTCTATAATCCTGTCATCAACTGTTTTCACAGAACTATTGAAATGCTTGATTTTTAGGCTTAAGAAGAAAAACGCTATTTCGAAGTTAAACGCTATTTCCTTCTTGTATTCAGTAGGGACCAGAAAGCATCTCATACTATTTGAGCGTGTAGGGTCTGTAGAATATAAACGCGGAAGAACATAGTCAGTGGAACTGGTGGCGCGGCAGTTTGATGATTTTTGGAAGGTGCGGTCTAACGTCACTATGGGGTCCTCGCGATTGCATCCTTTCAGCAGAATTACCTCACTTATTTGGTAGCTTTGAGAGGTGTGATGTCCATCTAGACCATAGGATTCCTTTGGAGCAATTCCCGGGTCTTCATGAAAGAAATTTGTTCGGTCGAAGTGGTTGGTCTCACGGAGAACAATTGTCTTTTTTTAATCATAGAAAATCGCTGATGACCAGTTATTTCAAGCCGAACGTATCTTGCATACTTAGCACAGGTCCAGTTTTGATGGCATTCCAACTTCAACTGATTGACAGTGTAGGTGGCTGTTTTTTTGCTGACTCGTTGCCTCCACTTTGCAGGCTTAAAACTTCAGCAAACTGTCGCTTCAAGAAAAACTGCTCACAACATTCTTGTAGAGAAAGAATAGCGCTCTCGAACCGTTGTGAATTGTTCCTATAAGATGGCAAATTGGTGGAGAAACGTGCATCCGACAAAAAGCCATGGACTTACGTCCACACCTAATACGTTATTTTGACTTTTTATAAGCTTTTCCTGGCGTCTACGTATGAAGTACAGACCAATTCCTAGCTGGATATGCTTTTATTTTGCTCTTGCGCTTGAGTAGCTCAACGTTCCTGAGTGAAATATTAAGTCAGGGGAACTGGAGAGGTTTTGAATGGTGTGAGTATCGTGTTGAAAAGCGGACTTCATACGAGATGTGAGATTTTGGATGATTCATTTCAGATGAAAAGTGTGTGAGGGATTTTATGTCTTGTTATGAATGAGCAGAAGGACGAAGTATTCATCCCTTATGATTTGAAGAGGAAACAATAATACCATTAGTTGGGGGACGGCCATGAGTAGTTCCAAGGTAATGCAGAGGAAGAAAAGCGTCGCTCTACGCAGCGGATTACTCCGACTACGGGGTAGAGATGTTCTCATGGATCGTGTGTTCATCTGGTTGAAAAGATTTTCTCAGTGGGGTCAGACCGCAGTTGACATCTTGAGCAGTAGTCGCATGTCAAACTGGCCAGTGATACTCTCATTTGAGGTATATGTAGTATGTTTCACCGGGAACATAGTTGTGAAGACATTAGAGAGAAAGAAGATGTGAGAAATAGTGTCATAATTGGAGAGGAAGGCGAGAAGTGCAGATCAAAGCCACAACTATCAACTATCGTCTTTTTTGAAACGGATTATACGTGGTCTAACTTCACTTGACTGTAATGGACTCTTCGCACCAAATCCTTGAAGATTAGTAGGAGCTGTGATGTTTGGATTTAAATACTCAATGATTGAATGGAAGAGTAGACTACATAAATGATTAGGACGTGTCAGATAGCATTTGGAGCCGGAATGCGCAAACAAGGTGAACTGATCTGGAGGAAACATTTTATTGTGGGGGGGGGGAGGGAGGAATTTAGAGAGTGTTTCGATTGCCCCATGCACGACTGTCATTTAATCTCGGCATATTACAAATTCATGTAAATTCTTCTGTTTAACGGTACCCGAGATTGTTAAACTTCTTTATTCCTCCTCAGCTAACGTTTCGGCTTATTTCGCCTTCTTCAGGGCCTGAAAGGGCTACACAATTCGTCGACTCTACCAGACCAAGTACACCAGCAGACTAAGCCAAAAGTATAAAAAGTTACTTTTCAATCAGCGAGAAGGCCGCAATGCCAGTACTAACCTTCGGTCGTTCCACTCCTAGCCAGTCACAACTTGCTAGTAGTGAATATATGTGGCGAGTGAGAACTAACCGGTTCAATCCCGTATAGGATCAAACTGACATAGATCTTGATATGATGCCAGTTCATTTGTGATAGTCAGACATTCATCCTTCCGGTACATTTGCGGGCATCTGGATTTTATCCAGAAAGCTTCAATTGTCTTGCGTGTTTCTATTTCAGTTTCGTGAGCTAGTATGCTTACATGGACTTCGAAATCGTTGCCGTTATGTCTGCTCAGCCGATGTGCCCCTAATGGTGTTGATTTACGGGAGTTCCGTTTTCCATCTAAGTGCTCTTTGATTCTGAGACTTAAGGGTCGCGCTGATTCACCTATGTAATTGTCGCCACAGAGTTTGCATGATATCTGGTACACGGTCCCAGAAATCATACAATCTCCCTCTCTGCCTGATGGACATACGATACAATTCGGTGACGAGCAGAGGCGATCGTAGAGGCGATTTCTTACCAATCGGCGTTTCAGATTATCGGGTGGGATGTCCACGAGGTTGACCAAACCGTTTAAACCAGACTTTTTCAAGCATATGCGTATGGAACTGCTCATTTCGTCTGATATGAACGTGATGCATAAGGGGATCTTTTCTTGCGAAGGTGTACCGCATTGCTTGCTGGAAGGGGTCTCTTTATGACGCGTGCGTTTGGTGTAGGGGATTATTGTTGTATATCCGTTTGATTCGGCTATCGAACGGGCAAGTTGGATAGATTCACGTTTTTCTTCAATGCCAGAGCAAACACTACTTGCGGTGTGGAACATGTTGCGCACTACAGAAGCTTTTGTCCTAATAGGATGCGAGGAGCTGCAGTGGACAATAATGTTTTTATTGCTAGGCTTTCGGTATCATCTTGTTTTGTAACTGCCCCCATGAAGACCTACTTCTACGTTCAGAAACGGAAGCCATTTTCCCCTCGGTTTCTCTCTGGTAAGCTTAATATGCTCCGTCTGTTCATTCAACAGTTCAAAGCACTTATCCATTTCTTCCTGGGTGGAACATATGACGAAGCAATCGTCAACATATCTGCAATAGAGTATTGGCTTGTGCACCAGTACGGGATTTTCGATCTTCGCCATGAAAACTCCTGCGAGAACAGGAGCTAGTCTCTGCCCCATGGCGAGCCCTCTGATTTGTGCGTAGTATTTTCCCGACCAGCGAAATATGTTGCAATTCAAGCACTCTCGGAGGAGTGTCATGATGTGGGCAATTGAAAGGCCATATAAGTTCACAGAGTTGCAGTGCTCCATGAGGAACTCATAAGCCGCCTGCATTGCTGAGTCGTTTGATACATTGGTGTACAGGGAGGTGACGTCAAACGACTCCATCACACATTCCTCGTTGAGGGGTGCTGCACGAAGATGGTCGAGAAACATTCTTGTGTTGCAGAGGTGAGCTGGGACGTAGCGAAGAAGTTGGATTAGTACCAAGTTTATGAGCCAGGATATTCTGTCGCTAGGGCCGTCGACGCAGCTGATGATAGGCCTCACTTTGAATACTGAAGGGTCGTTTGAGGAAAGATCATCGGCTGACAGCTTATGGGTCTTTATTAGGAGATACAAAACTGGGCACGTTGGAAGTTCCAGCTTTAAGCGCGCTATCAAGGATGGTTTGATGTGTGCATCCTTTGCTATTTCGACCCATGTTCGATTAAGCCTGCGGTATTGTTTAGTGAATTCTTCCTCACAGGACGGACGATAGAGTGTTTCATCGTGAAGATGGAGCTCTGTTATTGCTTTATCTGGCTGTTGTGGAAGAATGACAAATTCGCCGCCCTTATCACTTATCGTTACGCGTACATGCCCAGACTTTACTAGACTGCGAACCTCTCTCATTCCTTCTCTTTGCGCAGTGGTTAGATTTGGAACGAATCTCCTGCTTTTGAAGCGGCAAAGAACCTTGTGTATGTTGATGGCGAAATCGCGGAACTTTGCGTCAATATCAGTATTGGGCTTTGTTGTTTCAGAAAACGTCGGGGGAATGGAACGGTTGAAAAGCTTGAAGGATCAACATTCCCTGCGTTTTCTTGCTTGACTCGATAACGTAATCGATTTTGAAGTCCGTGTAAACTACCAACTATTCTCGGAGAAACTGCAGCAGATATTGGTGGCGACGGTGAAAAGCTTGGCCCTAATTCTAGGAGAGATCGCGCACCATCAGGAATCACAATATCTCCTACCACTGTGATCCTAGGACTTTTTGTGACCGGTTGTTTCATTTCAAGTTCGTGATCATGACCGATAGGTTGTGCTGCGAAATTTCGAGGATATCGTGGACTTTTCACGTATGATTTACTCAATAACTTATCAAACTTTCTTTGCAAGCCTGCCTTTGCGCTAGATCTAATAGAGTCGCAAATTGTCATAGATCCGCTCACGATCCTCTTCCAAAGACGATCTTCGAGATAATGAGCACAATGATTTTCTTTCGAAGTGCACTTGTTGATCAGACTGAACAGATGATCTTGTTTGCTCTTCAGTGAGATACATAGCACTTTCATCTGGATGTCTAGTACTCGTCGGTCGTCTGATGGTAAGCCACATGCTTCATGTAATCGTTTGCGTGAGATGAAGTTCGGAACGATCCGATGTTGAAGGCAGCGGCGCAAGAAGAGGAGAGACTGTCGTGCTAAGACTATGAAATTTCGAGGATCGTGAGCGGGTCTATGACAATTTGCGATTCTATTGGATCTAGCGCAAAGGCAGGCTTGCAAAGAAAGTTTGATAAGTTATTGAGTAAATCATACGTGAAAAGCCCACGATATCAATCACAATCATAAAATCATTGTGCTCATTATCTCGAAGATCGTCTTTGGAAGAGGATCGTGAGCGGATCTATGACAATTTGCGACTCTATTAGATCTAGCGCAAAGGCAGGCTTGCAAAGAAAGTTTGATAAGTTATTGAGTAAATCATGCGTGAAAAGTCCACGATATCCTCGAAATTTCGCAGCACAACCTATCGGTCATGATCACGAACTTGAAATGAAACAACCGGTCACAAAAAGTCCTAGGATCACAGTGGTAGGAGATATTGTGATTCCTGATGGTGCGCGATCTCTCCTAGAATTAGGGCCAAGCTTTTCACCGTCGCAACCAATATCTGCTGCAGTTTCTCCGAGAATAGTTGGTAGTTTACACGGACTTCAAAATCGATTACGTTATCGAGTCAAGCAAGAAAACGCAGGGAATGTTGATCCTTCAAGCTTTCCAACCGTTCCATTCCCCCGACGTTTTCTGAAACAACAAAGCCCAATACTGATATTGACGCAAAGTTCCGCGATTTCGCCATCAACATACACAAGGTTCTTTGCCGCTTCAAAAGCAGGAGATTCGTTCCAAATCTAACCACTGCGCAAAGAGAAGGAATGAGAGAGGTTCGCAGTCTAGTAAAGTCTGGGCATGTACGCGTAACGATAAGTGATAAGGGCGGCGAATTTGTCATTCTTCCACAACAGCCAGATAAAGCAATAACAGAGCTCCATCTTCACGATGAAACACTCTATCGTCCGTCCTGTGAGGAAGAATTCACTAAACAATACCGCAGGCTTAATCGAACATGGGTCGAAATAGCAAAGGATGCACACATCAAACCATCCTTGATAGCACGCTTAAAGCTGGAACTTCCAACGTGCCCAGTTTTGTATCTCCTAATAAAGACCCATAAGCTGTCAGCCGATGATCTTTCCTCAAACGATCCTTCAGTATTCAAAGTGAGGCCTATCATCAGCTGCGTCGACGGCCCTAGCGACAGAATATCCTGGCTCATAAACTTGGTACTAATCCAACTTCTTCGCTACGTCCCAGCTCACCTCTGCAACACAAGAATGTTTCTCGACCATCTTCGTGCAGCACCCCTCAACGAGGAATGTGTGATGGAGTCGTTTGACGTCACCTCCCTGTACACCAATGTATCAAACGACTCAGCAATGCAGGCGGCTTATGAGTTCCTCATGGAGCACTGCAACTCTGTGAACTTATATGGCCTTTCAATTGCCCACATCATGACACTCTTCCGAGAGTGCTTGAATTGCAACATATTTCGCTGGTCGGGAAAATACTACGCACAAATCAGAGGGCTCGCCATGGGGCAGAGACTAGCTCCTGTTCTCGCAGGAGTTTTCATGGCGAAGATCGAAAATCCCGTACTGGTGCACAAGCCAATACTCTATTGCAGATATGTTGACGATTGCTTCGTCATATGTTCCACCCAGGAAGAAATGGATAAGTGCTTTGAACTGTTGAATGAACAGACGGAGCATATTAAGCTTACCAGAGAGAAACCGAGGGGAAAATGGCTTCCGTTTCTGAACGTAGAAGTAGGTCTTCATGGGGGCAGTTACAAAACAAGATGATACCGAAAGCCTAGCAATAAAAACATTATTGTCCACTGCAGCTCCTCGCATCCTATTAGGACAAAAGCTTCTGTAGTGCGCAACATGTTCCACACCGCAAGTAGTGTTTGCTCTGGCATTGAAGAAAAACGCGAATCTATCCAACTTGCCCGTTCGATAGCCGAATCAAACGGATATACAACAATAATCCCCTACACCAAACGCACGCGTCATAAAGAGACCCCTTCCAGCAAGCAATGCGGTACACCTTCGCAAGAAAAGATCCCCTTATGCATCACGTTCATATCAGACGAAATGAGCAGTTCCATACGCATATGCTTGAAAAAGTCTGGTTTAAACGGTTTGGTCAACCTCGTGGACATCCCACCCGATAATCTGAAACGCCGATTGGTAAGAAATCGCCTCTACGATCGCCTCTGCTCGTCACCGAATTGTATCGTATGTCCATCAGGCAGAGAGGGAGATTGTATGATTTCTGGGACCGTGTACCAGATATCATGCAAACTCTGTGGCGACAATTACATAGGTGAATCAGCGCGACCCTTAAGTCTCAGAATCAAAGAGCACTTAGATGGAAAACGGAACTCCCGTAAATCAACACCATTAGGGGCACATCGGCTGAGCAGACATAACGGCAACGATTTCGAAGTCCATGTAAGCATACTAGCTCACGAAACTGAAATAGAAACACGCAAGACAATTGAAGCTTTCTGGATAAAATCCAGATGCCCGCAAATGTACCGGAAGGATGAATGTCTGACTATCACAAATGAACTGGCATCATATCAAGATCTATGTCAGTTTGATCCTATACGGGATTGAACCGGTTAGTTCTCACTCGCCACATATATTCACTACTAGCAAGTTGTGACTGGCTAGGAGTGGAACGACCGAAGGTTAGTACTGGCATTGCGGCCTTCTCGCTGATTGAAAAGTAACTTTTTATACTTTTGGCTTAGTCTGCTGATGTACTTGGTCTGGTAGAGTCGACGAATTGTGTAGCCCTTTCAGGCCCTGAAGAAGGCGAAATAAGCCGAAACGTTAGCTGAGGAGGAATAAAGAAGTTTAACAATCTCGGGTACCGTTAAACAGAAGAATTTACATGTTTCGATTGCTTTCTGAAATGCGACTATGCCTATACTAGCGTTTAGATTGATCAAACGCTGTACTTGTGACCTGTTGTGATAAAATACTGGCCTCAGACGAGAATAAGACCATCAGATCCACTCAGAAGAGACGCAGCAACTTTGTCAACTTTTTTGAGCTGTGATTTCTATAGCTGAACGATGGTTAAGGGATTTTCCGCAACATATGTTGAGTTAGAACAAATGCTTTGATAGACATTTTGCTGGAGTCAAACTCTGGTGTTTAACTGCCGTAGCGACAGGACGGAGGTTATGGTTGGACTGTGGGTTCCGGATTTGGATAGTGGTGTTGTTGAATGAAAGGGATAGATTTCGTGGCATTACTGCAATGCAGGAGAGGTCTCGGATGTGACGTGAAAATGTAGAAATAAGCCGTGGCATTACGGTTTGAATTGGAATTGAGCCAAGCACTCACTATGTTCAAAGGATGACTTGTTTAGCTGAAATTGTCATGCACGTCTGATGTTCCCTGTTACTAGCCAGAGAAAAACGGAGCTTCGAGAGTTATACAGGTTACACAGCAGAAGCCGATGTTACTATTGCGATATAATTTTTGGGTGCGTCGGCTTCCAATTAGAACGTGTACATTTGAATGAAGAAGACTGTACCGATCTTCTGCGCACAATGAAGTCATTTCCTCAGCATGATGGCACAGAGTAGCAGAGGTGCTCTTCACATCAGCTCATAAACTGTTCTAAAGCTTTGAGATTGTCCATTTTTTGCAGCACTGTTTTTTGTCTTATAACACGCGAATAAGTGGAATGCTTGTTGCTCCCAAGCAGTGGAACGAAAAGAGGTTCTCCTGAAAGAAGCTTGAAATCCAATGGTAGTCATTGACGTAGTTGCTGCATCCGGAAGACCATTACTGAGTTTTTTTCTGGCATGGCATTCTATACCCACAAGGCGCAGATCTCTCGAACAGTTTTGGCAGCTTCATTTTCGTGAAAAATCCATCAAGAAAAAGATATCAAGGTAGGGTTTTCTGTCGAGTGGCTGCTTCTTTTTTGATCTTTGATGCTTGATTAACTTGATTTTCCCGTGTACATTGGGGAAGAAAAGTGCTTCAGGACTTTATAAAATACTCTGCATAAGATTCACGGGTAGAAGGTAAAACTCGAAGCTTTAGAAAAACCACACACACTTATTTCCGCATCCAATAATTTTGACATGAGCCTCAAGTGGCTGCCACATCCACACTTTCTAGCGTCCCGAAGGGGCGCTAGTCTAAAAAGTCCTCTGGAGGACTTTTTAATAACCGGGATGTCCCTTTGTCTGCGTCTGAGACATTTGCGCGCTCTCTGCGCGCGCTCTATCAATATCGATATGGCAGTGGCTGGGCGATCCAACAAACCGACGGTTTTGCAGCGCCCGAGACCAGCATACAAACCGTGATATAACCTCCCGGTTATATCACGGCTATTGAAACCAAGTCGAAATTCATTTCTTTCAGACCATTTCAAGCTAGTAATGGTTCCTGGTTATAAAGTGTATAACTGCCGGTTCAACCTCCCGGTTAACCGGCAGTTATGGCGCAATTACTACGGCCCCTGTATATTTAGCACAGAGAATAAAGACAAATCAACCCACCTTTTCTCTTTCTCTTCCATTTTCCGTTGCTCGGCTCCTTTTTCAAGGATCCACCCTCTTATGTGAATAAAATATTTCTCAGAGAGTTACTCCGAATTCCCTCTTTATTTCATTCGAAAGTATTTCGTAGAGTTCATTTCTCTCGTTCGTTGCTCGGCAACGAACGACTCGAAATGTTTTGGATCATAACTGATTTGTGCTCCAATAAAATCGGATAATACAAGGAGCGTCAATCACTACTCTTGCAGCCTGGAGCCTGGAATACGAAATCTACCACTCCCCCAATCGCCATATTACGGTCCAGTATGATTTTATGGGAACATTGATGGAAACAAG
Organism: Ancylostoma caninum; assembly: GCA_037903475.1. Lineage (NCBI taxonomy): Eukaryota > Metazoa > Nematoda > Chromadorea > Rhabditida > Ancylostomatidae > Ancylostoma > Ancylostoma caninum. The sequence goes on from JBAJFG010000306.1 coordinate 374,678, forward strand.
CTCAGCAAACTTAGCTGAATCCATCGCTGCCTTTCCGCAAATCTTTGAAGAAAATCTGAGGAAAATTGTAAAGAATCGAAGAACGAGAAATCCCGGATTCATCAGAATTCCGAGCGAGTGGGACAAATGGCTTTGGGAATCCACGATTTCAGCGACGTTTGGCCGGAATTCACCCGAAAGCTTGATCAGCGCAAGAAAATATGCGATTTATGAATATAAACTTCGAACTTGGTCCATAAAATCACCACTGGGATTATTACTGTGGAAATCAACCGTAAGCACAGGCTGCCTTTGTAAGGATTTTTTGATTTGCTACTTCTATCACATTTCAACAATCCAAAAAAAAAGTCGGAAAACGAAAAGTAACTTCTCTTTCCTCTTTTCGAGGTACGAACACTAAACGAATCCTAATAAAGTGACATAGATAATGCTCAAAAGGCGATAAAGAATAACAAAAATATCTCTTTGGAAGAAATGAACGAACAGAACATGTTGAATCATCCAAAGAAGGCAGAACTGGGGAAATATGTGTGTCCCTCAACAGTGGCGGACGCAGAAAGTGGAAGGGGGGGGGGCATGGAAAAAAAAAACAAAAGATCAAGTAGAATCTAAAGTTAAAAGCCACAGCAACACGACAAGCAGCAAATATCACAGGAAATCTTGCAAAAAGTTACAATACGACAATCAAGAAAAATTTACAAACGCATTTGAAAATCGCATTAGCACAAGCTACAAAAAAAACTGCCACATAGCATGAAAACTCAGCTTTACTCAAATTGCAATGTGCTGATTAGATTACAAAACTAAGCATTCATTACAATGTATGTGAGAACAAGATCCCTGCTGATCACGACCTCTCAAAATTATTATTGTTTCACCACTCGAACTCATCCGGACAAAATTCCGAGTGGTGACCCTACATTTTACTGGTACTACTTCCATCTTTTCGAGAGTAGAAGCAAAATGACTTAGTCTTACAGTTAGTTACTGCGTAAGCAGTCTTTGTTAGACATCTTTCGCACTTGATTAAATCCTCCAAACGTTTCTTTCAGAAGAATGACGTCTTAAACTGCTCAGGCACATTTAGGGACTAGCCGCTTGCCTAAATTTGACGGGTCGCGTAAGGGATGAAAACTGGTCAGCAATTGGGTGCGCAGGCGGTCAACTTCTGATTGAAACCGCACCAACCGCGCACCCAATAACTGACGAGCCGCGCTTCATTTCCTGACGAGTTAGCACCCTGGCTTTCCCCTCTTGGAATTCAGCCTTCAATGCAGGTTTTTGTGATAAATCCTTATCATGCATTTGCATTTGCTCGCATGATATAATCATCATCGTAGGTTTATTTGTTTGTTCGAAAAAACAACAAAAAAAACTCAATATAATCACGAGAAACGAAAATTCACAAGCGCGGAAACAAAAACGAAGTGAATTTGTTCGAATATCCAGAAGGAAATAAACGAGACGTGGCAATAGGGACGTGTTCAAAGGGGTGATTAGTTTGTAACTCTATATTCTGTAAAGCAGTTCATGCACGTTCTTCGGTGGATTCAAATTACCCGCTAATCCAGAGTGGATGAGACCTTGCTGCGATGTCCGGAGGACACTGCAGTCACCGCGTGTCAACATGGCATCACTGGGTAACATAAACTGACCATATAAAATCTGTCAGAAAATATAGTACTCTGTAAAAACAAAGACTAGGGGTCACACTGTAAAAACAAGGACTAGAGGGTGCCAACCATCCGGAAACAGTCAAGAAGTATTCGACCCTACTAGCGCCAACTACGACAAGACTCGGAGGCTCTCAGTAATTTGCTGATGGCTGCCTCTGCTTTAAGTCCCTCCCATTTCGATACAATATCCCCGACCAAGTTAAAAAATCGCTCCCAGATGCTCGAAGCAATTCAATCAAAATTAAATAGAATAATTGCTTTACAGGACGGAAAATTTGTTTCGGTGATTTGCTGCTTATCCTTCATCTTCATCATTATATGCAGTGTCCATAGGATTCGGGCTTCCTTCGTCCCCTTATTTTTGAGGCGGTGCCCTCACTTGATGCTGAAAGTAGATAAAGGAAAACTTTAAAAAAAAGATCGAAGAGTGAAGGAGAATCAAGTGCATAAAAATTCATGGAAAGAACAAAATTGAACCAACACTGTTGGCGACCCATTTGAACGTGCCATGAGAGGTATTACTCGTCTGCGAGTAGCCGCGTACATCCTTCCTATAAAATACTAGGCTTTAAATAGTTTTGCTCTCCATTTTGTTCGCTCAGATACGAGCATATCATGAACTTTTTTCTTTCTTCTTCACGAGCCGCGAGACCGATGAAAAATCTTCAAAAAATAAGTTTAATGAGCTCGACCCTAGCAAGAAAAAGAGAACCACCCAAATAGCTAACTTACCTGGATTTTGCACAACTTGCTGTTGGCGATATTCAGCACGTCATTGCCGAGGACCTCGCCTTTAGGAATTCAATGTCAGGTAAAGAGGGTGCAACAAAATAAAAATGAAGTGTGAAAAGAGAAATCAACCAATTGTTCAGGGAGGAATTCTCTTGCAGCGTTTGTCTTGGAAAGGTAGGGTGACTCAAACCTTATGCTGAAGTTGTTTGATTCAATATAATGAATACTTTTCTGTTTCTTCGTAGAGGACGCTCAGCTCTACCTCTACATCTTTTCCGAGAGTTTCAACTCTCCAGGACTTTCTGGAAGCTCGATGGGAAATCTTTCAAATTTTTGGGTCTCCGAGAGTGAATTTCCCATCTGTATCACCAGAGAAAACTCGGGGCTACGATAGTGGGGCAACGATACGACTGCTTGGAGCACTATTATGTAAAGGTAGTCCTATTTCGATAGCAAGAGAACTTTCCTTGTAGGTGTTGGAGAGATAGAAACATCCTAATCTGAAAAGATGCAGAATGGAGAGAGTCTGTGAAGTCACGGAGATACTATTTGCAGATATCCAAGAAATTGTTCTTCTACGGGTTTTAGAGGAGGAAATTTCCCATTGAACTGCAGAAACTGGCAAGTCCTAGAGAAGCAAAACTCTAGAAGAAAATAGAGCTGGTCTTTCTCTATGAAGAAACAGAGAAGCTTTTGCTGATATTGAGTCAGACAACTTCAAAACAAGCTCTAAGTCACCCTTTTTTACGACAAACCCTGCAGGCGAATTCTTGCCTGAGCAATTGGTCGACTCCTCTTTTCACACTTCATCCTTATTTTGTTCCACTCTCTTTACTTGCACTCAATTCTAAAGTGATTACGACATGAGCGGAACACTTTTGACGAACCCGGTGATCGAACCCATGGGCGCAGCAAGTGCCAGCCCTTCAGCTTATTTCTAGCCCAGACTGCCAATCAATAATGTTTCTATACGTAGTTGTGTTATCTTTCCTGGTAGCAAGAGCAGACCGTCATCTATCACAACGTCGTAACAATCATAATAACAATTATTTCACGTCACATTCACTGGTTAATACACCCCTCCACTCATCCTCACTCCCATCCCTCATCACGCCTATTCGTGACGTACAAACCTGAGGTATGTTGACGTAGGGTAGACCAACACGGGATCGAATGAACAGTATTTACACTGTCTGTATGGACATAGGTGATACTGCATATCACACACTAGAACTTATTTACAATTGGGGGGGCGCGGCTGCTCAGCTAAGATAAGGAAGGGTGCGCGGCTGGTCAGTTAAGATAAAAAGATGTGCGCGGCTGGTCCGCTAAGATAATAAGGGGTGCGCGGTCGGTCCTCTACAATAAAGAAGGGTGCCCGGCGGTCTTCTGAAAGTGCCTGAGTGTGAACAGTCAGGCACAACAGCGGCGGTGGTCGCCACAAAAAAGACATCTCAGAGTCCGATTGTCAGAACTTCCTTGATTTCGCCCTTGTTGAGTGCAGGGTCCTGGCTGTGGTGATGGCGGTTGCGCGGTTTGTGCCTTGTCGGAGTAAAGGGGGATGCATAAGTGTTTTTAGCGAGATGACGTCATTCCTATGGCACCCCTTTCGAGACTTTCAACTTTCATTTTGTGTTTTGTTTTCCATTTTGTGCAGAGTTGTCTTAAAAACAGTCTAAATTGAAACAATTTCCGTGCAATATTACAGATTACATGAGTACCTTAGCATGCTTTCTGTTAGTATCTTTTTGGATTATCTCTCTTTCGCTTCTTGAATCGCAAAAGGTCAGCCCAAGTTTCGTCTATTCAAAATTACTGTTCATTACCATCTTACTTCGACAAGGATAGAATCACTTATTGTATTCGCTGCTTTTTGTTCCAAAAAGGGTACTTTTAGTTCTGGTAGTTGGTCCACCCTTCGATCTATTCTGCCCTGCCCATTTTATCATGGGTATAGGTTCTTCCTCCGAGGCTGAATTAATACTTGTCGCCGGGCTTCTTGTGGACGAGCTTATAGTGTTGGAATTTTTTCTCTTTCATTATTGCGTGTAGTATCCTCTGGTTGTGCTAAGTCGAGCAAGGGCTCTTGTTGCTAACACTGTAATTTCCATTCGGAGCACACATTTTACCTACAGCAAAAGTTAGAAGGCCATCACAAGAAAAACGCCGATGGTATGACACAGATATTGACGGCAAATATCAGTAAACTAGCTCAAGTCTGAGAATTCAAATTCATATCTACTGAAAGAAGAGGAGGAGTTTGAGTCCGATCGAAAGTATTTCAGAAGCGATGTAAGTGTGAAGATTCTTTTCCTTAAGAATTTGTCGAAATTTATTCCGAGACGATGCATTTGCACATATAAAAAAGGTTTGTGTGTTTGCATAGGGCGCTAATATAATTTCTTGCTCTTTTTCATTTGCAATTTTCTCCGCCCACTTACTTTTTTTCTAAATGCATTACACCGGAGCAATAGCTTGAGAGAAAATGGAGCAAGAAAGGAGTTCCACAAACATTAATGCTGGTCAGGTAAGTTTGGAGCCCAGATGAACAGAATTGAAGAACTGAAGCTCAAGCAACTCCAATCTCCTTGATTTCTTTATCAGCAATCCGTTCGGAAGTACGTTTTCTCATGCACCATCACTCGCGCAGAATCCAAACTAACAAGGCAGGCTCTGGTCTTCTAAAATAAAAAATATCTAGCATAGTATCGGAATCTTTGGTGCTCGTTCGCTAATTAGAAGGTTTCACCACTACTTTCTTCTGTGAAACTTTTCAAAATGGCTAGGAATGCCCAGGACGTTGAAAAAATGGCAGATTTTGAGCCGCGATACACTTCCTCTGCACATTTCTCCCTCTCTAGACCAGTAGAGACCAAAACAGAGGGATCCGAAGAGCGTTTCCTGCCCACATCTCTTCTCAATGAACTTTCAAAAAGAGCAGATCGAACGACTGTTTTACCTTTTCATGAAGAAGAATGAGGAAACTGATCATTCAAGATGGAGAGCCATACAAAACTACCCAGTCATAATAGGGTAACCTTAGAAGGCGAATCATCCGAAATTAGCACAAGAATTTCTAACCCCAACCCTTCCATAACACAAGAATTACTATCCCCAACCCTTCCACAAAAATAAAGTTGAAGGAGCAGATTCGCAGTAAATCATCGTATCCGCGAAGCGCGGCGAAGCTGCACTTCGTGTGGATGACAGTGATTTTCTTCGAGTTTATCTAGCGAACCAGGCTTGGAGAGACGTTGGTGAGACACTGGCCCTGCGCGCACATTGATGAAATCAAATTCATCTTTTGCGTTCTGCAAAGTTCAGGAAGACAGTCCAAATTCCGGTAGGATATTGAGAAGGTCTAAGCCCATAGAACCTTCAGAACACTACGGAATTTTCCAGGATAGATGTAGCATCTCGATAAGTGATTATTTATCTAAACCGTCGCTGTGGAGAAAGATACTTACCTTAAGAGGTAATATTCCCTTTCTACAGAACCCAAATTCGCACGCGTATATCAAAAAAAAAAAGCAAATCAACAACTGCATAACAGGGAGCAGTGGCAAAATTGCTCTCAAAGGCAGCACCCACGGAAACTTTCGCTCCTCAGATTCTCACACTTTCTGGTACTTCAGCATACTCCAATTGGTTTCTTTACATCAACAACAACGGAAACCCACTGCGTTCAGCTCAGTAGCTGGAACACCTCTGTGCTGACGTTCAGTTTGGGTGAGTTTTCCGTTAGTTGTTCGCTGCGCGAATTGCAGAAGAAACAGCTGTTTTGCTGCAGTTTTGGTGAAATTCAGTCGTTTTTTTTTCTTTTTGTAAGTTCATTTGATCGTTTTTTTTTTGTATTTTTGCTAATTCTATTAGGTGAGATGCCTCTTTATTTGCATCTTACAGAATTTAAAGCTTTTTTAGCAGCGGTTCGAACTAGTTTTCGTTGAAATTTCAATTTTCGCTGAATTTTCTTCCATTAGAAGATCTCCTGGGGTTCCGATTTTTGAGTGACATTTTTGGTAAGTGCTACACATTTTCTAGTGGTTGTTTTTCTTGATGAGGTACGTAATGCCTGCAGTTTGGAACAAATAACTGATTGCGCAAATATCCAACCGGTAAAAAAGGCACAATCGATCTTTTGATGTCAATCCCCATCCAATGGCTCGTGCAACTCCACCGCACCTGCTACACCTAACCTGGCCGTGAGTCTCTAAAAACAGGGTTTTTGGTGCTGTTGGAAAGTTTCGACTATATGCAAGTGTGCAGCATCTTCAATACTTTTGGAATTCGCTGAGTTTTTCAAGTCGAGAATTTCCACGGGTGCTCTCTGCAAATAGGTGAAAATAGCTGTTATAGTGTGATTTCCGTGTATGTTTGCAAGAATTTTGACTACTGTCAAGAGAAAACTTAACAATGAACCAAGAGATCCCCTGCCTGTTTCAGAAAATCTACAGATTTTTCCGGGTTAGGTGGAAGACTTCTGCTAACTCCCACAGGATTTTGGTGTCTTCCCGCAAATGGACAGAGAAGTGGTGGTGGGAGAACGACCTCCACTACCTGTGCAGCAGAGTTCACGCCTCATCTTTACTTTCCAAGTCCGTGCAACTACGAGAAAAGGAAATCCTAGAATCACAAGTAATATTTATGCTCATAACAAGGTTACAAATAGAAAGTGATCATTAGATTTTCTAAGTCCCTCTTCCTTATATTTTTCATCTCGCACTACTTTGCTTGTCAGGCTTGAGCCATACGAACATTTATACTCTTCATTTCCTTATAGCACTGAAAACCTCTTTTACAAACCTCTCCCTGCCTTGAGTTAGGTGAGATACGTTATACCCCTTTTCTTATCTGATGACACCAGCAACCTTTCAGAACTAAGCTCCAAAACTATCCATTTTAGTCCCAGCTTCCTTAATGTAACAGCGTAAAACCGTGCGCGCGCAGCGCTCTTGCAGGGGGCGTTGATCCCATTGGCCAAACACGAGAAACGCGCGTGGTCGTCAATGGGTTAATGCGGAAATTCCACCCTCCTCCGTGTTATTAATGATATCGCATTTGTAAACAAGTGAAGGTAAGCAATCACCATGAAATGCAATTGTGGCTCGATGCCCGTAACAATGAGGGGAAATTGATCAAGGATCATGCCGCCAGGACCTCACTCATAGTCATTCCACAGTCTGACAAAGAGCCCTAGACCCACAATCAAAACACCTCTGCACACATTCGGACGACAATAGTGCACGCAGTTCGCCGTGTCGATTAACCACGACATTGACTCCCGCTGACTCAGCCCCAGCTGCATTAGTGATAGCAACTGCATGGGAATCTTACAGTACGAGATAACAAAATGCCAGCGGTTATAACATGAACATGAACGTTATAACATATAAAAGGAAGTAGGGCACATCTTTCCACACTTCTTCTCCCACCACGCCGAATACCTCTTAGAATGTCTGTCTCACCTTGCCCTAAAAACCCTAAGAACGTTGGTTGTGCTCTTCATATCACCCTTGATAATCAATCACCTCATGATCTCAAGTTAGATAGCTTTCATCTCCTCCTCCATGTGGATAGATTAATAGAACTCTATCCATGAGGCAATTTTATAATGAAAAGGCCATGTTGAGCGGTGCAATTTCACCAACAGGCCGTGTAAACAAGGCTTAAATTATGAAAACTTCGCAAAATTAAAACGGAAATGTGGCGATCCAAAACACTTTTGGTTGCGAAAAAACAGCCATAATATACAGGAAACTTCAAACGTACGCAGACAAAGGTCAGGACCGCGGCGCGGCTCTCTTGGGCAGAGACGCAAGCGCTCAGTATGCAGAGCGCCCATGTCTCTGCCCAAAAGAGCCGCGTCGCAGTCCCGACCCTTTTCTGCGTACATTTGGAGTTCCCTGTACATAGAGTAATTAGGAGTTACCAAGTAAAGTAATATTAGATCAGTGTGAGACAAAACAAACGAAGCTGAGTAAGAGCAGAAAAGGACGTTGTAATCATATAAATCATAAAGTAATGTAAATTCATTAATAGTGTTTAGCGTGGTATACACACTCACGCACGAATAACTGGATAATTATCGATTCTATATCATGCTTGGGGTTTTTTAGACATTTCAATGGGAATGAAAATCTATTCCATAACTGCTAATCTCGATTATAGTGCTCTTGCTTCATATTCAAATCCCAAAAAGAAAAACGCTACTGACCCGAAGCACGTCTTGTCATCACACGAAAGCACAAATTTTGAGTAGTGTAAAAGGTTAACAAAAAAGTGATGCGGAACTCTTCTGCGATCTTGTTAGTGAGCCTTTTTCACAGCAGTTGCGTGGACTTCACGCGAGCTCTACTGTTTTCCTGTCGCAGTATGAAAACTAGCTTGTCTGAGAAAGATTTACTGCGAGTCCGTAATTTATACGAATGAAAAAAAAACCTGGCACCAAGGTATATAGGTACCAGGATCTCTCGCACGAGCTACGTCATATGATCAATCGAGAGCGATAATCTGTATATATAAAAGTGAAAGTTTGTGTGTTTGTTTGTTTGTTTGTTTGTTTGTGTGTATGTTCCTTATAGAAATCGCGGAGAATGAACCGATCCGGACCAAATTTTGCACACAGGCCCAGCGGGGGCCGGCAGAGGTTATAGGCTACTTTGCACCTGGGATTATCGATTATATTGATTTTATCGATTTTCACAATTTCTGTCCAGGGGTCGATGAGGACATGTCTACTAGGGTTCTTCAATATGCTGAACACGACTATGACAGCCGTTTTGCATGGCGGTATCGATTTATTGATTTTATCGATTTTCTACAACTTTCGCTCGGTCATCGGTGAGGACATGCCCACTGGGGTTTTCGAATGTGCTGAATACGAATATGGCAACCCTTTTCAATGACGGTATCGATTTATCGATTTTATCGACTTTTTTCAACTTTCGCTCGGGGATCGGCGAGGACATGCCCACTGGGCTTTTCGAATGTGCTGAATACGAATAGGGCAACCCCTTTCAGTGACGGTATCGATTTACTGATTTCATCGATTTTTCGCAGCTTCTACTCCGGGGTCAGTGAGGACACATCTACTGGAATTATGCGCTGATCACGAATATGACAACCACTATGCATGGAACTTCGAGTTATTGGTTTTATCGGATTTTTAATCAAGTTTTTGACTTTTTCCCCTACTTCTCGGCTAAGAGTAAGAGCGCATTTACTGAGGTTCTCAAAGATGCTGATCGCAATTATCGCATGCTTTTTCCATAAAGTTATTATCCAAATAACTTCACTATTTCATTTTTCGCCAATATGTCGGTTAAATGAGGGTCATTCAGGTCCGTCATCATGCTGATCACCAAAATGATGAGCATTTTCAATGGATTTACCGGTAGTAGCAGATTTCCTCATCAGTGTGAAATAGCCGGGGTAGTAGAACACCCGAGCGAAGCCGGGCATACCATCTAGTGATGATATAAATAGAACGTGCGGATGCACAGACAATCAAAGTGCCAGCACGCAGACGTTGCGGCGCTCGTCAGGGGCCTGGATTGCCAGACTCTCCCTTAGTAGCAAAATACATTTTAGACAAGCAAACTCAAGGTAAGGGCAAATTTACTGGGAGAGGACTTGTCCAGGTTTTACTTTTCGGGGATCTCTCGAAAGGAAGAAGTTCTAGTGAAACTTTCATGTGGGTGGCGAGCGTTCGGTGCGATCCAATTAACAGCGAGAAACTAGAGATATGCTCCAGGGATCATTAGCGTCTTCACACCTCGCTCGCACCTTTAACACGGTTGTCGCTCGCAGCCGAGCTGCCGCATCCTCCAGGAACTCCCCTCGCCGCTACCGTCGCGCGCGCGATGTCGCGTTTCTAGTGCAGCACGTACGCAGACAGCAACGCTCAGCAGACCTTTTCAGGAGTCCGTGGAGAGTCGAGACTTGGCAGAATTCCAGTAGAATGTATAAGATGATGAGTCTTATACATTACGAAGCATTTAAAATTGAATGAAGATGTAATTTCAGTTTTGGAGAAAAACGATGGTTTCGAAGAACAAAGCATTCATTCGGGGGTTATTCGACAAGCTGACTACGAAATTTCCTTTTATAATGTCCATTTTTAGCGTCTATTTTGTGTCATAACGCCACTTTAGTGATGTTCCAACATATGTGCGGTAGATACTGAACTTTTCTGAATCTTCTCAAAATTTGCAAGCAGGAGCTATTCTTCGTTCTGATGACGAATCCGATATATGTTTTGTGTCATGACTAGCTGCCGTACCCAGCTTCGCTCGTTTATTCTACTACCTCGGCTATCTCACACTGCTGAGGCAATTTGCTGTTGGCGATAAATTCAAGGTGAAGCATGTAACAAGCTCACATAGTGCTTGAAGTTAACTTATGTAGCGTGTATAGAATAGGGGTGGAGCTGAAATTCTTAAAAGTTCACAATTCTCTATTTGAATTTCATCTTCTCAACCATCTACTCAAAATAGTTACCGCACATTCACTTCTGTTCACTCTTCTTATGCGATTTCTTGCATTATCACGTAGGAATTTATTCCCAGATTCCATATAGTTAGTGTTTATCAATTTTTCATCCAACTCAGCTACATTTCAAGCTTTAAAAATTTCTGTTCCTACGTACATAAGTAAAAACGAGAAACATGAAGAAGTGGAAGTGAAACCTGTGCGCAATTTTGAGGAATTTAACCACTACAATTCTTTCGACCCTTCTCATTAAATTCGTCTTTGAAATTGGAGTTCCTAGCGTTGTTAACAAATAATATAACATTTAAGCATGTGAAACACCATTAGCTTGACGCTATATAGCTTCACTTCACAATATTGCTCTAGAATGCTTTACTTCAATGTACATTTGCGTTGTTTTCTGCGCAATCGATCACTAAACTATCGCCAGATGAGGTGTAAGAAATGCCTCGCAGATATGCACTGTGACTGCAGGCGTACCTCCAGGATACAGTGCCGCAGGATTGCCACTCTGCAGATGTATTATCAACATTGTCAACCGGAACTAACAATAAGAATATAATATTCGAGAAAACACCAATTCCAGAGCGGAACACGTGGAATAACCTGGTATTTGCTAATGCATACTCATGAAGAATCTAGATTACAACATGAAAATTTTCGCAAAGGAACATTCCTAGAATTTCTTTCTTTTCTTTTTCGCTGTAGTGGTAGTTTCGTTTTGCAACGTTTTAACGCTTTCCAAATTTCGAGTGGTGATAGATCAAGTTTCTCCATCTAATGCTTATGAATACAGATCCTAGTCGATAGTTTCAAGAAAGAAGGTGCACCCATCTGTCCCTCAATTGACAAATAATGACATCATAATACAAAATACATACTGAATTCGTGACCAGAACGAAGAATAACCCCTGTTTGCAAACTTTGAGAAGATTCGGAAAAGTTCAGCATCTGCCGCATACTTGTTGATACGCCACTAAAATAGCTTCATGATACAAAATAGATATCAAATTCGTAATAAGCATGTCGAGCAACCCCCGAATAAATGTTTTGTTTCCCAGGTTTTCGATTTTTACCAGAATCGAAATTAAGTATATATATTTTACATCTTCTCCATCAAGAACCGCGATGTCGCGCGCGCGAATGTTGCGGCGAGGGGAGTTCCTGGGGATGTGGCCAGCTCGGTTGCGAGCTATCACCACAATTAAAGGTGCGGGCAAGGTGCGAAGACGCTAATGATCCCTGGAGCATATCTCTAGTTTCTCGCTGTTAATTGGATCGTACCGAACGCTACACACCAGGGATGAGCGGATACCAGATTTTTCACGAACCGGATAACGGTGCGGATAACGGATAGGCCAAAAATGACCGGATAACGGATACCGGATAACGGATAACGGATAAGTGTTAAGATACTACAAAGCACCACCTTCTACTAATACCAAGAATAATATTAAGATATTATTAATACCAATATCTACTAATATCTAATATGTATGAAGAATTATAAAAGGGATATACGACCTGAATATTGTGGATGAAAATTAGCACAAGCTCAGTTCTTCTCATTAATCACCAAATCCGCCATTCTCGAAACGACGCTGTGCATGGCGTAAATATAAGAAGAAACAAATTTAGTATCTAGGTTTCACGAAAACAACAGCGATACTTGGATATTCGATAACTCGATTGGCACACTAGTTACATATGATGATGCGTGACCAGAGCGTCTTCAATATAAAGATCCCCATAACGAACTCTGGTCCTTCCACGGTTTCGGGTGAATATCATCGTAAGGGAAAAGGGGGCGTTACCAGGCCACCGTGATTGGCACATTGATCGAATACACCAATCACAGTAGCCTTTTAACGCCCCATTTCCCCTTACGATGATACACACCCCACGGTTTCTTCTTTAGACCAACTAAAGACAAGACGACAAAGATGTTTTTTTTTTTGGGGGGGGGGGGAGCGTCACATAGGCTGATCCTTTGCTCCATATATCTTTTATGGAGTTCTGGTAAACCTTCTAGTACTGACTGAATATTATGGTCATATTCACTCCTAAACACTATGTGTAAATAGATCCGAAAAAGGTACAGGAGAGTTGAATGAATAGTCGAATTGAACTTCGAGAGCAAGAGAGCATTACTTATCTGTAAGTTGTGAGGTCATCAACTTTTTCAGCGGTCACAACATTAGTCAGCGTTGTTGATAATCTTACAGGCTAACAATGATTTCGAGGTTATTGCCTCGATTGTCGGAAAACCCAGTAAACCTGAGCAAGAGCCTTTCTAGACAGAGTACAAGTCTGTATTACCTTCTCCTACATCTCTTCCAGACTCAAAATCACATACGAGGAAAAATGCGCTAGATCATGTGATACGACGGATTTTTTTGAAATGGAAGCTCTCCTCTGTTGAGAGCGTGCGGAATGAATCTACTATTGTTGTTGTTTGGCCTTATCCGCACCGTTATCCGGCATCAAAGGCCCGGATAACGGTGCGGATAACGGACAGGCCAAAACCTACGGATAACGGTAAAACGGATAACCGGATACGGACAATCCGCTCATCCCTGCTACACACCCCTTGGAGCACGACAAGGAAGCAGCTTGGGACCGCTCCGGGTGTTCTACACCTCGGAAGGAGCGAGGCTGGGTGCATCCAGGACGTTGGGGAAGGAATGGCTTGATCCTGTTGTCCACACTCTCCGGCACCCTCCCATCCCTCGCTAATCGTAGTTATGCACACACACAGACGCACACCTCTGTGCGGTGCTGTTAGGTTCAAAATATCGATCGATCGCTATTCCCGTTCCCGGCGGGCGTGCTCACTTCGGAATGTACGATCCACGAACGCTGTGTGGCTATATTTCATGTTTTCACTTCCGTAACGCTCTATCGATCGTAAACCTATTGTTCTAAGCCAAAAACTGACGGGCAACTACCACTAAACGTCCATATGGCTGCGCTTTATTGTTGCCCTTCTGGTTTCCTTCCTTATTATGCCAGCAAGTTGGACTTGGACGTTCCCTTACACGAATATGCGTACGATTCGTGCAGCCACTGCCGATCTCAACCTCCTCTTTCCGAACATTCCCAGACTCTTTAACTAATGATCCCATCGGCCATTTGTCTCTTCTATACTCTTGTCAGTTCGTTTGATTGCTAGCTGTACTTTGGTAAAAATGTTGTGGTGATTAATGCACTCGCAGTAAGCAGTAAGTTATTCGGAAGGAAAGACACGACGTGAATGTTTACTAAAAAGCATTCGTTCTTACATGATTCTCCACTTTAGTGACAATTTGTACCTTGCTGAAGCTTTGCTGAAATGAGGTAAACAACAAAAAAGAAAAGCCAGTAATTAATAATGAAAGAAAAGCCAATAATTAACCTATATTTCTATATTCTACTTAGTTCCCTCCACTGGACGGAAATTGGACAGCATCTGAAGCCTTTTCTAAATTTTAATGTCAAGCTCGATTTCTGCTTGTCTAGTAGTGCTGTCTTCAAGGAGTGAACACCAGAAATCACTCACGCTGTCTGGGAGAACTCTGATGGAATACCGTACTTATCCTCGACTACAATATTACCATCCATTAATTAATTAAAGATGACCTAAAACAGCTATTTAAATTTAGCTGAAGTACATGAACTTACTCGGATTTATATACATAGGTTCCAATAATGGTAGTGAAAATTGCTTAAGATTCCTAGCACAATAAACACCACGGACCATATTTAGCCGTCTTGAAAATCCAGCTTTAAAAGTTCCATTGCTGTGCTTTCACCGGTTAGCCTTTCCCACGGTTCTTCTGGATTGGATCGTGGATTACTTACGCGTGGCTTGTTTGCTGCTGGTGTAGAAAACAGTCTAATCTCATTTTCCACAGGATAATTGACAAGCATGCCTTATCGCCATTTTTTGAGTTCGTTTTCAGGCTAGTAGGACTCATAATAGACTCCTTTGGTTGAGTGTGTGCAATGCATCGTGGTTAGTTAGAATTCCTTGCGCAAATACACGCAGACATACGTATCTCCTGCCTTTTTTCCTCGCTTTTTTCTCGCTTTTGTCTCTGCTAGAATGACAAGATCGAATTTCGCCGAGCAACACCTGCAGGTGTGAGCAAAGAATAGTTCTTGGATCCTTCAGGAACACGGGTTTTCAACAGTATGAAAACAACCCAACGCCATACGTTTACGTGGTACGCTCTCAAATTTTCCTTCTACATGAACTTACTATTTCCGACCCGCCCACTCTCCCTCAGGAGTAGTGCTAGAATAGTGTCTCTCTTGATTCTCATGCTGATAGAAAAAAACGCAGAGCAAAATAATACTCCCATACACTCCAAAGTATTCTAAACTTTTCCTGTGTGGATTTATGGATGTGAACTGTAAGGTATTGGCCGGGGTTGCATTCATTTTGTATGCATTTTGTTCGCTTCAGAATAAGTACTCGAACTGTTGTTCTCATCGTCTGGAACCTTTACTCTTTAGGCGTATATCTGTCTGACTACTGCTACCTAGTTCTTTCACCTAGAGCGAAGGATACACAGTGCTCAGTGCTAGCCGGTCATCCGAAGATCCCTTCGCCCCATAGTGCAAAACCGACCGCTGTTCTACCGAGAGTGAGTGAATGCCTCTGTTTTTGTTGCCAAGCGCTCTTGAGTAATCTGATGAGTTAGCGACGGAGACGACTTCGAAAAACCCGTGTCACATCCGGTTAAACCAGATCCTGCTGTTCTACCACTGTGCTGCGGTTGAATCACATTAGCAACAAAGAAAAATCGATTATTTATCCTAAACGTGCTGATCTTTCCATAGCATTTATTACTCTCTATTGTCCGGATTTTTTTTACCGCACACGATTACGACCACCTCGTTTAGCACAAGTCAGTTTCTGGAGACCTGAAAGTTTTCCGCATTTCCATTTGCACCAATGCTCCTGTTCCTGACAATTTCTTCGTGAGAAGTGCCGAATTGGCTTGTTTGAGGTGGGTACACTCGATAGCGAGGAGCTCTTCCATAATTGAGCGGCGATCTCAAGTGCTGAAACAAGGAGCTGTCAGTAAGAGATCTACTTACTACCTCTATCTGCTTAACTTGGACGTTTTTATTAGGTTGTTATAGAAGCTTCCGGAATGAATCTTAACATTCAGAAAATCCCCCAGAAACGCTCTGTGCGCCGTAATTTTAGCAAAATTTTCCTGCACCTGCCGTTTGGGAGATATCCTGTTCTGACTTTTTCTACTTCTGTCAGAAAAAGAGTAGTCACGAGGTGTTGTTCAAAGGTTGCGTCGGGTGCTTCGAAGGTGCTTTGCGTCAAAACGCCAACAATTTAATCGGGATAACGAGTTGAAACTGTCAACTCCAATTACGTACACTTTAAATAATGTCTTTTGATTCCCTCTATTACTACTACAGCATTAGTCCGAATTCTTTCGATCCATCCGCGAAATGTCCCCAATGAACTAGTTGCTTCCTTAGCAGAGCACGCATGGAAAGCCTTTGTCCGTCAGCTTCCGTAGTTTCCACAAAATTCGGAATTTTCTTCGAGATGAGAAGCTACAGGTAATCTTGTAAACAAGCTATAGGAAGAACGTCACTTAGGGCTTAGATGACGTCGTGTTTTTGAAAACCGTCTAGTATACAAAATTAGATTTTATATAAATCATAGTCGGTGCGCAAGTTATTTTAGAGCGAATAGATAAATAGCACACAGGGCACAATTGTGCAACATCAGGGCTAGGATTCATAGACTCGTAATCAAGCTAAACTGGGTTATTGTTTCATATTCCAGTCCAGTATAGGACCTCCACGAAGCTGTTTTGAGCAGAATGGAAGTTATCCAAATCGGACAAGCGCAGAATTAAGCGTTTGGCGAATATACGTTTTTCTATGCGAGCGTTTATCATGCATGACAGTTATTGATGGTATCTATTTTTAAACCAAAGCCGGATACATACATGACCAACATGTCAACATACATATATTTGTCCTCGCGCACTAACCTCCAAATCTTCCCGGATCCTATGTTCAACCTTAGGCTATGAATTTTTGTTTATTTACGTCGGCAGCGTCTAATTCGTCGTTTTGGAAGCCATATTCTGACCCTCAGGTTACGAACGTCGCATGATTGTCCCGCTTCCGTTACCGGAATGCTCGTCCATCTCGCTCAGCTTAGGTTGATGCCCTGGTCTAGCTCCGCTGCATTTGGTCAGAATATACATACCTTTTGTCGCTGCGTTCAACAAATGGGATCGTTTAGGGTCCACATCCAATGTAATCCATTCGACTAGTTCAGCGCGTTTTGTTCGATGAGATGATATGGATAATTATTGTCACAAAATAAAAAAACGCATAAAACTTGCATAAATGAATCAATTCAGACGATCTCTCCAACAACTATTTATAACATCTAAGAAAACAAAAACCAAGATATTATTCAATGTGGCCTCCTTTGGCGCGGATGACAGCTCTCAGACGGTGAGGATATGACTCCACCGCGGCGCGCATGTGATCTTCTGGTATTTCGTTCCAGGCTTTCTCCAGAGACTTCTTCAGAGCCTGAGCGCTGGTGTGTTTTTTCTGGCAGGTCTTCTGCTCCAACATTGCCCAGATTGAGAAGTCCAGGACATTCAGGTCAGGCGAATTAGCCGGCCATTCGGATGCGCGGATAAAGTCCGCCAGGTTGGCGAGGCATCAGTCTTGGGTGGACCTAGCCCGATGAGCAGGTTCTCCGTCCTGTTGCAAGATCCAGTGGCCGTTTCTATAGTGCTCGATGACCCATGGAACCACATGATTCTTCAATATTTACACGTTCTTGTCGATCCTGACGTCTTTTTCCGCAAAAATGAGGGGAGTTCGCCCGGTCGCTGACACTCCAGCGAAAACCATCACAGAAGTGGATGCAAGTTGCGTGATACAATCCGGCCAGCTGCATTGGCTTCCCTACTACTTTTTACTTACACCCTATCATTTTGGGGATTGTACACCTGCTCAACTGTGAATAGTTTTTTTATCGATGGAAACCGTTTTCATGTGGGTGTCACCAACGGCCCTCTCAAGGAGCGCGCGCATTTTTCACCCTAGCAGTTCTTTGATTTTCGCTGAGGCCATGCAACTTTCGCAGCTTGTAAGCTCGCATCCCAAGCTTCTCCTCAACAACTCTATGGAGACTTTGCCGGGAGATACCCAGCTCAGCTGCCATCATTCTCATGCTGCGGCATGGGTTTCTATCCAAACGTCTCTTCACGATTTTTTCATGAGGCCAGTTGTCACCGTGACAGGATTGCGAGTTCTTGGAAGGTCATCAGTCGTACTTCTTTTCAGAGTCCGGTATACCAGTTTCCTGTTCACGTTCAGCCGACGACAGATTTCCGAAATCATTAGTCCTTTCTCATGCATCTCGAAAATTGCGAAACGGTGTGCTGACCGCTTTGCCATTTCTTGTAAAATGAGGCAAACCAAGTTCATGTGAGGCAGATATATGGAGAATGATATGCCAAAGGTTACAATAACAAAAACACATTTGAGTCTATCAGTTAGGTCAAATCTCGCACTCGCGCAATGATGGGACAGTAATTATGCGCCACCCTGTAGGATATGGGACATGAGATCTGAGTGAGGGCGGTGCGGCTGAACCCTGCGATCGACGAATTCGCCCAGCTGGCCAGCAGCAGAGCAATATCTGATTGCCCTCTCTGGGTAGGACTACCTACCCAAATTTCAGTACGGATTATCTGTATCAGACTGACAGAGACATATCATCTACTTCATCTTCAATTTCTTATGTTCCTCAAATCCACCGCTTTCGTTCCGAAGAACAAACACGTAGATGGATAAAATATTAGGTTGAGGAACTATAAATGTCCGTTTGACCTCCAAATGGGAAACACTACCACGACAATATTACAAGGACTCCATCCAAAGGGTATTTCCCAAATTGTTGCCTCCCACCCTTCTAATTACCTTCCATAAAATGAACGAGTGCCCTCCATGACAAAATCGTAGAGCTTTGAGACGCCGTAGCGACCCACCCAAATTTTAGCTCCACCGGACTTTTTGAAGTTGTTCACCTTCAATGAACGCTGCATCGGCAGGAATAGATACCAGTCTGGTAGTGCCGATCCTGTACTAGGAGGCGGATGAGGAAGGGCTCCCCACCCCTATTTTTTGGTTCTCTTCTAGGTCATTTTCGCAATGTGTCGTTTGGACCGTGTCGTGGATAAGTTTTGTAGCCGCCGTTTTGATACCATAACGATGAAGGTCTTGATCCAAACGGTCCTTATATGGCGCAGAGAGATCAGGAGTAAACTTCTGACCAGGAATCATCATCCTTGAATGGAACGTTCCTTTCATACTTTACCGCAAACGCAGTGTCACCCTCCATTCGTGACCATCAGATTTACGTGTTGGAATAGGCTGCTGCACGTCGCTGAGCAGGTGTGGTTTTCTGTCTGCGTGCTCAAGACACACTCTTCTATCATCTGACACTATAACGGTTTCGAAGGAATGGCGACTTTTTACACGGCGGAGAAGGATTCGCCCGATGGCGGCTCGCGTATCTACAATGTCCGCCTTGAGTGGGCGGGCCATCATTTGAAAAATTTTTCTCCAAAAGTGATACATCGGCGGATACCAAACAAATCACATATCTTCTGAAGCGCCATGAAGTGTTCTTTCACATGAATGCACATGCTCCGCCAAAAATAGTGACACTGGGGACAATAGAGGAAGAAAGGAAAACGAATGCAGCGGACGTTTATAATTCCTCAACCTAATACATTGGATTACAGAGTGCAACTCCGTGAAACGAAGACATAACTACTGTTCTTTTCTCTCTGGCATAAGTACATATATTGGTTATGATCCCTGATCATTCTTATTTAACGTTACTGTGGTTAATCAGTAGCAACGTTTTTACCTTCATGAAGCTGCTTATACATTGTACTAGACGATCATATGTGCTATCAATTCACTTAGTCGTCTGCACATGTGATCCTTTTCCTTCATCTTTCTTTCCAATAACTAAGATCAATTCCTCTCCATTCAATAGAGGAGGCAAACTTTCTAAGTGGTAGAAAGAAAACAATGCATGAAGGTTCCTGAAAGGTTACCACGCAGAGTTTTGACTCCAACATCATGCATTTTAGCAGACTTTCACGGCCCATTGAGATCGGACCAAACTGTATAAATGTTGAAGTACAGAGAGTAGGGATCACTGTTAATCTATCATAGCTGTGAGAAGAACACAAAAAATGACTGCCCACCTGTGGAGAGGTTTTAGTCAGAGGCACCAATTCTGCCGCCCTCTATGAACTCGCGCTTTGACGACGTGCCAGTTTACTCCCTTTCCAATCAAGCCGGCAAGTCTAGAATCCTGCCTTCGTGCCAGGTCTCACGAATGTCCAGAGGGAGCACTGTTGCTTTCCACGGTCGACACCGTCTTTGTTTCTCGGATTCTCGTATTTCAATCAATTTCAGGATGAAACATGTGTTGTGCATCCCTCATAGCCCGTGACACGGCATAATCTTAATATTAAACGGAAAGTTTTTCATGGGTATTGCCTTTGGGCATTAGCAAGAGGCAGGATTCCAGCCCAAAAGAACATGTGGTTAATCTGTTGACATTCATCGATGCAATCACTAGGTGACTCGCAAACACTGAAAAACAAGTATACTCACAAGGTGATCGTTTCTCCCAAGGAAATTGTGCATCTGGCCGCGACTCCTGTATTAACACTTGGATAATCCTATTTCCTGCCCAGCATATTCGTCGGACCCTTTCACTCCCTGCTTTCTCCATTGAGTAAGCAATGTTTTACCTTCTTCTTGCGCTAATTCGCATTTTTTTCTGCAACTTCATTGAATGTGGTTGCTGAATCGACATATCAGTCCGTTTTGGTCTCCCCCCCCCCCCCCCAGTGTTTGCGCTGCGTTGTCAACGTTTCGCGTCTATTAGTTGCTGCTCGCTGTCCATGGCATTGGCTACACCTCAGTTTCTATCATAAATTCTGAGTAAAGCATCTTTCATTCGATTTGTTTACGTTTTTTTGTCAAGATCGGGAGATGACGATGTTTGCCCAGTTCTCGACCGCTTTAACAAATAGCAGTTGTTTCGTTACTCGACCATGTGTTCTGCAGTGGGATCATGACCAGATGTAGTATAAATGCTCTTTCCTCCCGTGATGATCTTTATAAGTACCCATCTTTTGTTATAATTTCGAGGACCCGGTGAGAAAGACCCGAGTTTGCCTAAATTCATACACTCAGCGTCCAAGAACAAGCATGAAAGAAAACTGAAATGCCTTTCTCATCTGAAGGTTGGAGTAGATTGCCCATACGAAGACTTTTTTATTCATTTTTGCTGGAAACTTGCATCAGAGACTGTGAGAGATGCTGATCGTTTTAAAACTTGAATATTGCGGCTTCTGAAAGAAATCGAAATATTCGTGCAAAAGGCTTCTTAGCGACCAGCACCTTCGAAACCGTCGATTCGAAGTATTCAGTGCGATAAAAGGGGAGAGCCAACTTTGAAAAAAGTCGATGAAATCAGCAAAATCAGTGCTAAATGGCTACGATTTTCGGGATCAGCAATTTCAATAGCCTCGTATGCAGATTTTATGAGAAATTGATTTCTTTTGGAGCAATTAGGAGGACAGCTGGAATACAGAAATACCGCCGAATCTGGTACGCGTGTGTACTGCTACATCCATGCAGGAGGACTGCACTGCAGACTAATCAGGTGACCTTCGGTCCTTCTCCAGAAGACCACCGTGCTAAACTCTTCAGCACTTTGTAATTTCCATCGCTGCTTCACTGCATGCTAGAAATTCATTCCTGCTGTCAGTCTTCCCTATTTCTTCCAGATATATTGTCGTAGTTCTTTTGGAGCTTGCCGATTTCGAAGCCCTATTAGCCCTGAACCGCTATTTTTGGTATTCCCATGGAAATTTGGCGTTATGCATGTTTTTTTCTCGGAAACTGCGTGAACTTCTTCTGCAGTCCCGAAAGGTGAAGATTTGTCGAATCTTATTTCGGAGCCTCCGCGGAGCCCTCTTGTACCTATGGCAAGTTACGCAAGCAGGTCGCGATACGGCTCCGCGGAACTTTCGAAGGTTTTTCTGCGTTATCTAGGTAGCTTTTAAGTTGACTAAGAAGACTTGTTCCTGCCGCTTGTTTTTACCGCTCCATTCCAATAACCATATCGTAGGACTTCATCTTGTGTGCTGTGCAGACTTGTAATTCATGATGAGGAAAACATTCATTACTAACAAGTCATTTGTTTGATGTTGCGACCATCCTTTCCAACTCACGCCTTCGGAATGCAGTCGTTTTTCTTCCAAAAGTAAACGATCTGAGTCACATTCGCGCTTTTCTGCTATCTCGTTCGTTAGGGTTTTGCTGAGCGATGCGAACGGCGTTCTTATCGAAGACTGCCGAACACCTGTGCACTTACAGCGAATTAGCAACAATGGACCGATGCCAACCGAACTGCTGCACGCTCGGGGTAAACATCACAGCTGACTACCGCTCCACCGCGCCAGGAATAGCATTTTAATGACGTAGCCGATCAATTTTTGTCTGCTGTTCCTCGTTAGTCTACGTTGTTTCAGACGGCTGCTGTTTCTCTGAAGTTGTTGATGAAGAACCAAGGATTACTCATTGATTAGGTTGGAGTCTGTGGATCATCCTAGGTCTCTGCGCTTTTTATCACATTAAATGCATTAAAGAGTTGCTTCTAGTAGATTGTTCCCCAAACCTCTTGATTGAATGACTCATTCAACGTGCGCATAGGTTCCAATTCTTGTTCCTGTAACTGGTTTTATCTTACACAATTGCCTTGTTCTCTGCAATGTACTGACACGAAGAAAATCCTCCTAGTTCCAAAGAGGATTACTTGTCATCTTTGACAGCATCATAGATCTTCATTTGCTTTTTTCAACTAATAAACTTAGAACGTCAAAAAAAAAACTCGTTATGATGCTCATGAAGGCAACCTCGTTTTAGGCGTGAACATTTGTCAACAGTGTGACTCAAAACCCATCCTCTCGTTCAGGGTTATAACATGTTCACTGACAATAATGCCGACATTACAACACTTGCGTGAAGACATCGAGCGAAAAAAGGATTGCTATAATCTCGTGAAATGTAAAAACTTCAATCTCTCATAAACCCTGGATTATGTGCGTCATTCTCGACAAAGAGATACTTTCCGAATATTAACACAGAGAAAATGTTTTGATTTCTCAGATTATCTTCCTATTGGCTCCATGAATTGGATTGCTGTGAATGTTGAAGTAGAAATCCAAAGCTCCTTTCGCAACGTAATTTGGTTTCCGATTCATCATTTCCTTCGACAAACTTTGATGTTACTGTCACATATAACATCCATTAACACTATCGATTATCAGAAAATGGATTAAATCCCAAAATATTGCGAAACAAAGGGAGGCTGTATCTCCGAAATTTATAAAAACAACCGAGCCAGAGCGCCGCTTCGCGGGGCTCTGTCTCAGACCCGTGGGCTACGTTACCTCTGGGCTAGCTGGACTCTGGAAACGTGAGCTCTGGAAGAAAAAGAACCCCGAGCCAAGGCGCCGTTTTGCGGCACTTTGTCTCGGACCCGTGGGCCACGTTACCTCTGGGCTAGGTGGACTCTGGAAACGTGGGCTCTGGAAAGATAAAGAACCCCGAGCCAGAGCGCCGCTTCGCGGTGCTCAGTCTCGGACCCGTGGGTCACTTACTTCTGGGCTCTGTGGAAAAACTAGGTGGACTCTGGAAAAAAAGAACCCCGAGCCAGAGCGCCGCTTCGCGGTGTTCTGTCTCGGACCCGTAGGCCACGTTACCTCTGGGTTATGTGGACTCTGGACTATCTCGGACCCATGGGCCATGTTACCTCGAGGCTAGGTGGACTCTGGAAACGTGGACCCTGAAAAAAAAAGAACCCCGAGCCAGAGCGCCGCTTCCTCTGGAAAAATGAAGAACCCCGAGCCAGAGCGCCGCTTCGCGGTGCTCTATCTCGGACCCGTGGGCCACGTTAGCTCTGGGCTAGGTGGATTTTGGACTGTTTCGGATCCGTGGGCCATGTAGAAGGACTGTGCCTGCTTTGTCAGCTTATATTCTGCGCGAGTGATGCTGTCTGAGAAAAGGTGCTTCCGCAAGATGACTGGTAAAGAAATAGAGGAGATTATAGTTGCCTGAGCTTTAGTTCTTCAATTCTGTTCACCTGGGCACCTATCTTGCTTGCGGTTAAGGCTTTGCAACCAAAGGCATGCGGTGTGCATCGCGATTACAAAACACCATAAAACACCATGTTTCCTAGGCCCTCCGTCCTTCCTAGGCATTTGAAAACGTTTCTCGAAAGAAACAGTAGTGAGACCCTGTAGTGAGTGGATGAGCAAAAAAATTCTCATAGGAGCCCTTTTTAAAAGGGAAGGCCTATACCTGTTTTGTGAGTTTAGATTCTGCGGAGTGATGCTGCATGAGAAAAGGTGCTTCCGGAAGATGACTTGTAAAGAAATCAATGGGATTAGAGTCGCCTGAGCTTTAGTTCTTCACAATTCTGTTCACCTGGGCTCCAAGCTTGCCTGCGGTTGAAGGCAGTGTCTCATCTCATTTTCGATTCTGGGGTACTAACAGAACCGGGACCTACTCGACCTGCTGAGTCTAATAATATACATGAATTCTAATAAAATAGTCAAAAGACCCGTTTTTGAGGGACCAATCCGACTTGGCGTGGACGAGTTGCTCGGCAAGGAAACTGGTCGTCTTGTCATACACCTAAGCTGATCTCATTGATCGCATAGGTGTTCTCATTGCCGAAAACTGAGCCACAGGCGGAAGGCGCTTTGTACACCGGCCGAGAATTTGGCCAAATTCTCGGCCGGTAATAGTGAGGTGAGACACTGCCTTCAAGGAATGGTAACCACAGGCATGCTATTTCTTTGCTCTCGAGTTTTAATTCTCGATGAATTGCGAAATAATCGTTTCGATGAGAATGTGGAACTCTCCTCACTCTTCCCCTGTCCTTTTTCTGCGAAACTTTACCCTTATTACCGAGAATTCTATTCGAAAACGAAAAAAAAAAACGGCACACCCCCGACTCCCTCAGGTAATGAGTCACAAACAGAGTGTTGCGAAATGAGGCCTAGCGCTTCATTGTGTGGGTACCGAGCCAGAGCCGAGCTCTGTTTCGGATCCGTGCGCCACGTTACCTCTGAGCTAGGAAAACTCGAAGAAAATCACTGTCAGCCGCGCTTCGCGGATGACCGAGCCAGAGCGGCAGGCAGAGGCAGAGCCGCGAAGCGGCGCTCTCTGTCACTTGATTCTCTATTTCTAGAGGTTTTCTGAGCAATCCCAGCGCGGACACGAAACACATTTCAGACCCCATTCTCTTTTGATCACTATTTTTTTCAGCGAAAATGTGTAGAGTTAGAGTTTCTCGGCATCAAAACTTTGAAGGAAAAATCTATTAGAGCACGCTATACACAGGTTTCTGCTGCAGCTGCTAACAGCACTGCTTGGTCTTGCCGCAAAAGGCCCTTAACGATATTCTTTATGCTTTCGTAGCCTTTCAGGCCGAGAAATCCACGTTTAAGTGCGGAAGGTTTCTCAGACCCCCTTCTCTTTTGTTCTTGGAGGAATTCGAGACTTATCTCAATAAGCTATACATTGGGTTCTACTTGAGGTGGTGACGGAACTTCCTGCCCTTGCGGTAAAACACCCTCGATGATGAACGAGGTTCTCCATGCCTTCGTGCACTTTCTCTCGCACCATTTTGCTGGGTATTACGCATTTTTTAGTAAACTCAAAGAGTTTCAAGAAGGAAATAGTTATGAGACCCTGTAATCGGTCTGTTGGCCAAGATTCAGCGCCAGGAATGCCGCATGATAAGAATTGTTTCCGAATAGATGACTAGTCAAGGAATCAAGGAGATTTGAGTTGTTTGACCCTACAGTGCTTGAATTCTATTATATTTGCATAGAGTTCAAACGTGCTTGCAGTTCATGCACAGTAACCGCAGGCAGACAAACTCTTTGCTCTCGAGGATTAATTCTCGATAAATGGCGAAATAACTTTTTCGGTAAAAAGAACCCCGAACCAGAGCGCCGCTTTGCGGCGCTCTGTCTCGGACCCGTGTGCCACGTTACCTCCGGGCTAGATAAACTCAAGAAGCTGTATAGCTCGTAAACGGTTTCGAGGTTCACTCTTATTATGTTCAATATGAAGATCTTTTACGTGGTCCATTTTATGAGCAGCAGCACAGATCCTCACATGGTCAAGTCATTTTCATTTGTGATAGCGCTGAAAGTCGAAATTGTTATGGTTCGGGCACAATTAGCTCTTAACAGGAAAAAACTGCGTAAACGTTCTATTTCTATTTTGTAAGCACAATATTAAGCTTATGGAGTGCACCTTTTGTTCCACTGACCGTTAATTTCTGATTGCTTCTACTACTTAACGCTTTAGAAGGAATGCAGTAAAAATTTCCGTTCAGCTCTGCTCTATTTGGATGATTTATTTATTTTCACTACAAAGTGCCAAGGGCACAATGCGACCCTTCAGTGAAGGTAAACAGAACAGTGACAATTGTTTGATAGGTTTTTGGAAGCATCATTAGGGAGTGTAAGCCAATATTATTTCATGAATGCAGGCTATTTGAGGCTCTCTCACGTATCAAACCTTAGTTGCTCTGTTTGCGCAATCACACTCGCTTCATCAATGGCTCCCCCATTCTGCTTTAAAGATCCAAGATATTCCGTTTTCATTGTAAATTAGATGTCCCAACTGAAGATTTCCATGTTGTACACATACATATACCATGGGCGTGTCACTGGGCTGTCAATTTCCGCGATCGAGCCTGTGGCGGCGGGCAAAGGAGGTGGGGCGAGGCGAGGCGATCAATGGCAGCGTGACTTGTCACCCCTCGCGTGGCGATGGGTGGGGGGTGGGGGTGGGGGTCTGCGCTTTATATAGAGTAAGATGATAGGTATGATGATGATATGCACAGAGGTTGACAACTATTCTGCCTTCGTCGTTCCATTCCTTGTCATCGGATGCACCATTGAGCAGGAAATTCCTTGAAAATGTCCTCGAGAAAAGTTTCTACCCTTTCGTCTTTAATAGCTGCCCATGCTTTGGTGACGGTCGGAGTTTTGAGCTTTTTCACATCTATCAAGTAAATAGCTGGCCGGGATGATAAATTGTTAGCTGATGCTAACATGCGCATAGTAGTCGGTGTGGATAGCTAGAGATCACTTTCGGCAGCAAGAACCCGCGCAGACATCGTCGGATCTGAGGCCACCTTGATTAGGTTGGCTTGCTGTGATCAAAAATCTTTATCTAACAGCCCTCCAACATCCCATCTCTTTGTTCGACACCTTCTTTGGATCTTATTCGAGTAACAATGTACGCAACGTAGGATTCGTTGTCAGGATAGCTTATAACTGTACTCAAGCAGTGACTCCGGCTGACCGGAGGGATATTCAGCGGTGACCTCTTGAGCTATCCTCGGGTCACCCAGTAGATTCCCTGGGGCACTCACTGTACACCTTCGACTCATCTGCTTCAAGTGTCCCTTCGACTGCATGGTTTCCACATAAAATATGAGGATCTAATCATTCTCAAATTTTACGACATCATTTGCGAAAAAAAGGACGGAAGGAGTGGCATATCCAATTATTCTTCGCAACTAGATTTTAGCATATTCCATTCCAACTTTTTCTTTGAGTGATGTCTAGGGACCTTACTCAAGAACTTGCCAAAGGTCAAGGTTGTGGTATGCAACTGCTGCTTTCCAGGGTTTTTTTTTTGCGTTGTTCTCTTCTGCATTTCTTCATTTGTGATGTTAAACCGAGGTATTTCCAGCGAGTCCACCTCGCAGTGCTACGTACTTTTGCCAGGTCTGCAGTTCCGTGCCGACACGAGGAAAGTTCATCTGCAAAAAAAAAAACAGCCAAGTTTTCGTGCCTATACGAACTGTTTTGATGGTACTTCAATCAGAAATAAGCGGCCTCCGAAATTTATATGAACGAAGACACTCACGTGGTCGTGAGGAGTGGTCACTTGTAAAGAAAAATTCAAATATTATCAACGGTTCATTCAGAATTTTCATGTGAGGAGAAAGGAGAGATAGCTAAAAAAAAACTTAAGAAGATTCTAGGTAGAAACCGTGCTTTTAGACTCAATTAAGGTTTTAACAGAATTCACTTGGATCGCCCGGCCCTTCACTAACATTCCTCGCGTTACCCGATATTGTGGGACACACACGAAGATGTTCTCTCGGGTGACCCGATCGAAGTAAAAACTTCCACGGATCGCGCGGTAGAAGACCACGCCCGAAAATGTGGTCCCTTGGCTAACTCGATCGGATCATAAATGTCCTCGGATCACCCGGTGTTATTGTCTGAAGAGGATATCGCACTTCATTCACGTACTGTCTGTTCCAAAAGTCAGAGCAATTCAATGTGTTTTGTTTAATTACACAGAATGCATTTTATCACACGCTAAATCATGGAAATTGGCGCTATCAATCGACGATCAATGGCTGGAAGCGTGCCAAAACATGTCTCGTCCGTAACAACGTGGCGAGACTTACCTCACCTTGGCGGATGGCCAAGTGGCAAAATTTGTGAAAAAGACAGTAGCTTCCTTCGTTTTTGTTTAAGCAAATGTATCTTCTTCAAACTTAGTTTTTGCGCAGAATACCAAGACTATGGAAGTTGTACGAGATGTAATTCATCGATGGGATGCACTGTATTCGATTTAGTTGTTAGGAGCGGTTCACAAATCTTCCTCCAATTTCCATCTCTTTCAGTGAATCCTTCATTCGATCCATTTATCAAGAAAGGCATTGTGTAAGAAAACAAAACCATAGCACGAATTCTGCAGGCAAACTTTTCGAAGACTGTGTCCCGGATATTAACACGGATAACTATTACAGGATTTGATCTAGTAACGTGCGGTGTTGCACGAAAATTTGCTGTTTTTCCCGCACCCTTGAAATAGGCCGTCGCGCGCACAACCGGTTTAGCTCCACCGATATTGTGTTTGGTGACACTCGTCGACATTCTCTCTTTCATGCAACTCAGTTGTTACTTCTTTGTCTCACGTGCTCCAGCACACTGCGCAGCGTGCTGAGACGTACGATCGAGTAGGTTTAATTTCCAGCTCAATCGTATTCGGTCGCCCAATTGGACGTCTGTCGATGGGGCTGGTCGGTTATCTAAGCGAGAGAACGTGCGACATCAAGAGCGGCGAGACACTAACGTTTAGTCAGACGCTGCGAACATCTGGACGGCATTCTGGCCGGGCTGGCGAACGCAGTTTCCTGACGCTGCCCTATACAGCCGGTAGTCGCGCTCGTATTTGAGTGTTTAGCAATGACGAGTTCTCATTGCACACTAATCGATTACTTAACGGAGCACCGCATGCGAAACTCACGGTCTCCTGGCGCTTTTGCATGTCATCCTGGAGTGAGAAGGAGCATCCCACCACTACTACTCTGCTCGCCGAGTCTGAGTCATAATCCGCTCCGTTTTCGCAGTTCTATCCGTGACTGCGGTTGGCCTCCTCCCGAGACGAGCACCGTTTCAATATCCGGGAAAGCCTTTTGAAATCCACGCCGTTTTGAACACATTTGATCACCATTATTGTCACATAAATACGCAAAGTGCTATTCTTGGCACTACCACATTCATCCATGAATCCCTTGGAAACCACTGCACTCCCAGCGTGCATTCGCCTTGACGTTGATGTTCAACTCTCTTGGTTTCTTTTCGACATTCGTTTTGCCATTTGCACCTGTCTCCGCGCTATGTATGCACAGTTCTTTGTGCGGCAGCCAACCTTTCTTTTTAGGAAGTATTGCCACCAACCGGATGTCGTCAGATACTGTGGTATCGGCGTTCGAAATACTACTCGATGCTGGGAATGAGCCAGTATTCAAAGGTGCGCTGCTTGTCGTTTGTTATTTCGTGGTGCACGACACGTTCTGCAAAATTCATTGCCCTTATTGATCATGTGCCTTGCTATCTCAAGTGATTATGCGCGTATCCAGTTGACATATATTTAAGCTCTATCAAACAACCACATGAAGTGGGTAGTTACACGTCTGTAATGTGGGCTTATTCTCTCATTTCGCTTCGAATGAACACCCCACAACGAGTAGAATTATAGCAGTGTTCCTTGGCTTAAAAGCTCCCGCATTCTTGTATTCCTACAGCTATCGTATATGTATGTGTGAAGCATCTTACCTCCGTTGGACTTTTATAATAATATCCATGGTGAAAATAGATTCCAATACCTTTTCCATACGCCAAAGTTCAACACGTTATTGTCTATGGAGTTATTCAACTACTCAAAAAAGAACTCCGAAAACTTGCTATTGCTCGAAGAGCTTGGCTACTCAGTGAATACAGTAACCTAGTACAGTAACCTTATCCATTCCTCATAAGGCTCTGGTAAGGAACCAGCAAGAAAAGAGCACGAGAAATTCCTTTAAGAACACATCTCCTAGCAAATTACGCCGAAAAATTGGTAGATGAACTTCACGCTGGAGAGGATATAGTGCTTAGCTAGGAGTACTTTACCCAAATATACCTAATTTTTGAGTTGGAAGCTACACTTAATAAAATGTGGTCATTGAAGGTTTTTTGGTGTCTGACGCTAAAAGCTTGGTACCAGAGAAGCAAAAAACGAATTTCTAGTTCTTCTACGGTAATTATGGGACAATTGCTATTGCTCCTCAGATGCCCTCCAAACAACATACATCCTTCTCTGGATGAATCCAAAAGGCAACGTTTCAGATAGGGTTTGCGTATACTTATCCATACGCTCTCACGCGTTCACATCAGTGTTAGCTTGCTCGCTGTTGCTCTACGAGTCACATGAACACTTTTGCGCTTTCAGCTATAAATAGTAAGTGTTTAAACAGTGCGTACAGAGGTCAGGTTTTGCTACACTGCCGTATTTTCGATCTCGCACTGATACCAAATCCATTAAGTTGTTAAAATATTTTCCTTATTGACCGAGACTTTGGTGATTTGCCTTTCAGGAAGCCGAAAAAAATACCGAAACGAGCTCGGAGAAACATTCGCTTGAACACACATCAAAGATGTTATGTAACTAAGAACTATGCAGTACGCAACAACTAGTACGGAAGCCATACAAGTTTCTAGATTCTCTGCAAAACTTGGATTGTGAATTGTGCTTTTGAAGCTGACTCCATGTTTTGTGGAATTTCTACTGCAACTCGGGGAACCTATGCCCAAAGATATTTTCAATAGAACCTCAAGGAACCGGACGGAGCACGCTGATTTCCTGTTGAGATCCCGTAGTAGCTTCTTTTTCATCTTGGTAGGATTATCACGTTAACCCATTAGCATCAGTATTCATAAATATTATCCCTCTAGAGATGGCAAGGATGAAAATGTTCGAATCATGCCACTAGGCTCAATTTCTTTCACTTGAACAACTGGCAAAAAAGGTACGTTTACAAGTAACCTATGGTCGCACATGCATCTTTGATCCTAAAGAACTAAAAATTGGTTGTTCTCCAAAAAAGCTCTTCGACGCATCCATGCGTTACATGCAAATGCTTGTGGGTTCTTATAAAGCTCGAACCAGATAAAAACTTGGGGAATTTTCTAAGAACTGCTGGATTACTATCCAGTTAATGAGTGTTCCAAAAATCCAAAATAATGTAAAAACCTCTACAGAATATTTCATCACTGTCTTGGAAATATGTGAGCGATAAGCTGTGTTCTATCCCTCCGGGCTCTATTTGCTGCCCACAATTATCACAGAATTTTTTCTTAAGAGAAAAAAAACGCCGTTTCCTAGGAGAAGGCACATTGGCGTGCACTTTCTCTGTGAAATCTAGCTTGCCATGAGAAAGTCGTATGTTTATAGAAGACCTTTAACAATATGGATGTGTAAAAGAATGTCTAACATTTTCGCGTGAAAAAAAAAGATGGGTAACGTAACCCTAAACTGTAAAAAATGAAAAAAAAATCATTTTAAATAAGCACAGAATTTGTGCCAGCTTCTTTTATAGCTATGGCTTGCTCATTCTGCGTCGCATACTCCTTGAAGAAACACGTGGGAAATTCACGAATTTTCGAAACATGTTTCCTCTGTATGTGGGATTGTTCAAATGCAACCCTCTCTTCTCCATCCCCCCCCCCCCCCCAACTCCCCCTTTTCGTACGGTAGCTGCTTCAGAATGGTGACACCGGTAAAAATTCTTCTCAGAAAATCCATTTGGATACGATTTCACTGTGTGAATCATTCATTGATTTGGTTGCGATATGATTTATACATGTCGGGGGTTTCATGAATAATTCTATACCTCCCGCTATGACGTACAGTAGCGAGCAAAAAGATTGCAACTTTTTGTTTTTCGTCTATAACTTCTTCCAAAGCAAAGCGTGGGAGTTCAAATTTTTGGGGGAGTTGTAGACACTCATGGGAGATAGAAACAAGGAGTAACCCCCTTACTCTATTGACTTCACGTTTTTTAAAAAAAATTTTTTCCACAGAGGCCTCAATCTGTAATTTGGTACCATCCGCAATGTCTCATAAAATGAAGTCTTTCGTTAGGATCTGACCATGCATTAATTCCTTGCAGCAGAGCCAACCCTTATGTGCTTGAAAATGTGCATGTGCCGACCACTAGTTGACATCAACAAAGACTATGTGAGATTATATTCCATGTTCTCCTGTCGTAAAACCTGGGCATCTTGTTAAACAATTTCTCCACTTGCTCTGCCGTACAGGTTGTTATAAATACTTTTTATTGGCCGACGTTTCGGCAACACGCCGTTATCAAGGCCTGAAAGTGGGTCAATTTTTACGAAATCGCGATCTATACCATCAAACACCTATTCTGAAAGGTGCATTCGACTCATCCCGAACAGCTAACGGCAAACATCAGACGCGGGAGACGAACTCACCAAATATGCCACCGAGAGGCGGAGAGTGTCCGCACCACAATACGAGACTGTCACCAGCGGATGAGTGAGCATTGCTCAGCTCGTGCTATCTGGGACAATCTTATAGCTCGCATAATGGTAGGAACGGCATAAAGTCACTGGTAATCGATATGTGCTCGTTTCTGTTGTTCATTCTTGGATTCCGTGCTGAAATCCAGAATGCCTCGAGAGCTTTCCTTGCCGAGATTTCTGGCTCGTGAGCCAGAATTGTGCACGCTACTTCGTAATCGCTACCATCGTGGTCGTCGTGTCGGTGTTTCCCGAGTGGTTTAACCAAACTTTCCCGCCTTTTACTAGCCAGATGTTCATTTATTCGTACATGGAGCGGTCGACCGGTCTCACCGATATAGAAGGCATGACAGCTCAAGCATTCGATTTGGTAAACAACTCCTGTTTTAGTGCAATCCCCATTCCTACCGTATGGACAAATGACGCAATGATCCGTATTACATGTTCTGTCATATAGTCTATTTCGGACCAACTGCCGTCTGATGTTGTCATTAGGGATGTTAACTAGAACAACATCATCCTGCAGTTGTGCCCGAGTTAGACATTTATTTATTGCGCTGCTTATCCTATCCGAAATGAAAGGGATGCATAGAGGAAGTTTTTTACTACAGTCATTCGCTTTGCTTTCGCTGCGGGCCCTGCAATGTTGCTTTCCTTGTGAGACGTACCCGTTTTCGTGTGCTATCGCTGATGCCAACTTTGCGGATTCATGGCGTTCTGCCTCGCCGCTACATACTTCCGTTGCTGTTTTGAACATGTTCCGAATGATAGCACGTTTGACATTTATCGGGTGAGCCGACCTGGCATGTACGATTATGTTCTTCGAACTCTCTTTGCGATACCACTTTACATGAATCATGCCATTCGATAATTTTAGCTGTGTGTTGAGGAATGGCAGCCAACCTTCACGAGGGGTTTCTCTTGTCAACTTTATGTACTGTGATTGCGCATTTAGTAATCTGAAGCACTCATCCATTTCTGATTGAGTGGATGTGATTACGCAGCAATCATCGATGTAACGACAGTACAGTAATGGTTGTCGTGAGAGCACAGGTTCTTCTATTTTACTCATGAAGCAAACAGCGAGTACCGGTGCTAACCTCTGTCCCATTGCAAGCCCCCTAATCTGTGAGAAATACCTCCCAGACCATTTAAAAACGTTACAGTTGAGGCACTCCTTAACCAGAGTCATAATGCGTGCTCTACCAAGGCCATAAGTCTCAATATCCCTTCCATGTAACTCGAGCATTTCATTCAATGCTTGTAGTGCATCATGGACTGAGACGTTAGTGTAGAGCGAGGAAACATCGAATGACTCCATTACGCAATTTTGGCTCAAATTGGTCTTGTTCAATTGGTCAAGGAAATGCCTGGTGTTTGATAAATGCGAGGGGACTTTGGTTAAGAGTTGGCTCACGATTTTATTGAGAAACCATGATATTCGGTCAGTTGGACCGCCCACACAGCTAACAATTGGTCGAATTTTGTATTGACTCACAGGCATGGATTCATGATCGGAACTTGAGAGTTTATGCGTTTTCACGAGACTATAAAACACGGGACAGTTTGGATTCTCGATTTTGAGTCTACTCAGGAAAACTTCGCTCAGACCTGCAGCTTTACCGGTCATCATCCAGACATGATTTAGCCGTTTGCACTGAGAAATGAATTCATTCTGCGTAGTGCATCGGTAAATCGTACTATCTGTGAGGTGGAGCTCGGTGATTTTGCGATCTAATGTTTGCGGCATAACCACAAATTCGCCTCCTTTGTCGCTCACCGAAAGGCGGATCAAACCACATTTAATCATTTGTCGCACTTCTCTGAAACCTTCCCATTGATTTGGTGTCATATTGAAATGACGATGCCGTTTGTTTTCTGTCAAAACTGACAAAACACCTGCAGATAGAATTCGGAACTTAATATCGGCATCGGCGCATGGTTCAGGTTCTTTGTAGAAGGAGCATGGGAATGGAATTGGTGGCAATGCTCTTCTACTCATTGTGGATATTTGTGGTTGATTGGCCCGTTTCATTCTGACTCGAAGTTGGTCTCTGAGTCGGTGTAGCCCTCCCACAACTTTACGGATGACCGCTGCATTGATGTTTTGGGTAGGTGCGAAGGATGGTCCAAGGCTAAGGAAGTCCACTGCATTATCAGAAACTTGAGCGTTACCGAGCACCGTAACTCTAGACGTTCGATTGTTGAAAAACACATTATGAGCTGGAACGGTTTTAGACTGGTGGTTCAGTGACGAGTTGCTCCCAACGTCATGATTATTCGCACGAGATCTACTCAAGAGTGTATCGAATTTTGCACGCAATACAGTTTTAGTATTAGACCGTATAGAATCGCAAATTCTTCTTGACGCACCCTCAATCCTTTTCCACATTGATTCATCGACATAACGTCTGCATGCCTCCTCTTTAGCCACACATTTCACTAAGCTAGAATACAATACATGTTGTTTTTGTTTGATCACAGCAGACAGGATAGACTTGTATAAATTACGTATCCGTGGGTGATCTTCCGGTAGGTGGCATAGTTCACCTAGCTTCTTGTTGGCAATGAAGTTCGGCAGCAGGTTGGTTGTTTTGCATCGTTTCAAGAAGACTAAGGACTGCGTCGTAATCACCACTTTCTGACGGAGTGATAGTGCTCCGCGTACAAGTGAGAACAGATGCGGCGGTACTTGGTCTAATATATTCCATGTTCTCCTGTCGTAAAACCTGGGCATCTTGTTAAACAATTTCTCCACTTGCTCTGCCGTACAGGTTGTTATAAATACTTTTTATTGGCCGACGTTTCGGCAACACGCCGTTATCAAGGCCTGAAAGTGGGTCAATTTTTACGAAATCGCGATCTATACCATCAAACACCTATTCTGAAAGGTGCATTCGACTCATCCCGAACAGCTAACGGCAAACATCAGACGCGGGAGACGAACTCACCAAATATGCCACCGAGAGGCGGAGAGTGTCCGCACCACAATACGAGACTGTCACCAGCGGATGAGTGAGCATTGCTCAGCTCGTGCTATCTGGGACAATCTTATAGCTCGCATAATGGTAGGAACGGCATAAAGTCACTGGTAATCGATATGTGCTCGTTTCTGTTGTTCATTCTTGGATTCCGTGCTGAAATCCAGAATGCCTCGAGAGCTTTCCTTGCCGAGATTTCTGGCTCGTGAGCCAGAATTGTGCACGCTACTTCGTAATCGCTACCATCGTTAGCTACCATCATTGTACGCGGAGCACTATCACTCCGTCAGAAAGTGGTGATTACGACGCAGTCCTTAGTCTTCTTGAAACGATGCAAAACAACCAACCTGCTGCCGAACTTCATTGCCAACAAGAAGCTAGGTGAACTATGCCACCTACCGGAAGATCACCCACGTATACGTAATTTATACAAGTCTATCCTGTCTGCTGTGATCAAACAAAAACAACATGTATTGTATTCTAGCTTAGTGAAATGTGTGGCTAAAGAGGAGGCATGCAGACGTTATGTCGATGAATCAATGTGGAAAAGGATTGAGGGTGCGTCAAGAAGAATTTGCGATTCTATACGGTCTAATACTAAAACTGTATTGCGTGCAAAATTCGATACACTCTTGAGTAGATCTCGTGCGAATAATCATGACGTTGGGAGCAACTCGTCACTGAACCACCAGTCTAAAACCGTTCCAGCTCATAATGTGTTTTTCAACAATCGAACGTCTAGAGTTACGGTGCTCGGTAACGCTCAAGTTTCTGATAATGCAGTGGACTTCCTTAGCCTTGGACCATCCTTCGCACCTACCCAAAACATCAATGCAGCGGTCATCCGTAAAGTTGTGGGAGGGCTACACCGACTCAGAGACCAACTTCGAGTCAGAATGAAACGGGCCAATCAACCACAAATATCCACAATGAGTAGAAGAGCATTGCCACCAATTCCATTCCCATGCTCCTTCTACAAAGAACCTGAACCATGCGCCGATGCCGATATTAAGTTCCGAATTCTATCTGCAGGTGTTTTGTCAGTTTTGACAGAAAACAAACGGCATCGTCATTTCAATATGACACCAAATCAATGGGAAGGTTTCAGAGAAGTGCGACAAATGATTAAATGTGGTTTGATCCGCCTTTCGGTGAGCGACAAAGGAGGCGAATTTGTGGTTATGCCGCAAACATTAGATCGCAAAATCACCGAGCTCCACCTCACAGATAGTACGATTTACCGATGCACTACGCAGAATGAATTCATTTCTCAGTGCAAACGGCTAAATCATGTCTGGATGATGACCGGTAAAGCTGCAGGTCTGAGCGAAGTTTTCCTGAGTAGACTCAAAATCGAGAATCCAAACTGTCCCGTGTTTTATAGTCTCGTGAAAACGCATAAACTCTCAAGTTCCGATCATGAATCCATGCCTGTGAGTCAATACAAAATTCGACCAATTGTTAGCTGTGTGGGCGGTCCAACTGACCGAATATCATGGTTTCTCAATAAAATCGTGAGCCAACTCTTAACCAAAGTCCCCTCGCATTTATCAAACACGATGCATTTCCTTGACCAATTGAACAAGACCAATTTGAGCCAAAATTGCGTAATGGAGTCATTCGATGTTTCCTCGCTCTACACTAACGTCTCAGTCCATGATGCACTACAAGCATTGAATGAAATGCTCGAATTACATGGAAGGGATATTGAGACTTATGGCCTTGGTAGAGCACGCATTATGACTCTGGTTAAGGAGTGCCTCAACTGTAACGTTTTTAAATGGTCTGGGAGGTATTTCTCACAGATTAGAGGGCTTGCAATGGGACAGAGGTTAGCACCGGTACTCGCTGTTTGCTTCATGAGTAAAATAGAAGAACCTGTGCTCTCACAACAACCATTACTGTACTGTCGTTACATCGATGATTGCTGCGTAATCACATCCACTCAATCAGAAATGGATGAGTGCTTCAGATTACTAAATGAGCAATCACAGTACATAAAGTTGACAAGAGAAACCCCTCGTGAAGGTTGGCTGCCATTCCTCAACACACAGCTAAAATTATCGAATGGCATGATTCATGTAAAGTGGTATCGCAAAGAGAGTTCGAAGAACATAATCGTACATGCCAGGTCGGCTCACCCGATAAATGTCAAACGTGCTATCATTCGGAACATGTTCAAAACAGCAACGGAAGTATGTAGCGGCGAGGCAGAACGCCATGAATCCACAAAGTTGGCGTCAACGATAGCACACGAAAACGGGTACGTCTCACAAGGAAAGCAACATTGCAGGGCCCGCAGCGAAAGCAAAGCGAATGACTGTAGTAAAAAACTTCCTCTCTGCATCCCTTTCATTTCGGATAGGATAAGCAGCGCAATAAATAAATGTCTAGCTCGGGCACAACTGCAGGATGATGTTGTTCTAGTTAACATCCCTAATGACAACATCAGACGGCAGTTGGTCCGAAATAGACTATATGACAGAACATGTAATACGGATCATTGCGTCATTTGTCCGTACGGTAGGAATGGGGATTGCACTAAAACAGGAGTTGTTTACCAAATCGAATGCTTGAGCTGTCATGCCTTCTATATCGGTGAGACCGGTCGACCGCTCCATGTACGAATAAATGAACATCTGGCTAGTAAAAGACGGGAAAGTTTGGTTAAACCACTCGGGAAACACCGACACGACGACCACGATGGTAACGATTACGAAGTAGCGTGCACAATTCTGGCTCACGAGCCAGAAATCTCGGCAAGGAAAGCTCTCGAGGCATTCTGGATTTCAGCACGGAATCCAAGAATGAACAACAGAAACGAGCACATATCGATTACCAGTGACTTTATGCCGTTCCTACCATTATGCGAGCTATAAGATTGTCCCAGATAGCACGAGCTGAGCAATGCTCACTCATCCGCTGGTGACAGTCTCGTATTGTGGTGCGGACACACTCCGCCTCTCGGTGGCATATTTGGTGAGTTCGTCTCCCGCGTCTGATGTTTGCCGTTAGCTGTTCGGGATGAGTCGAATGCACCTTTCAGAATAGGTGTTTGATGGTATAGATCGCGATTTCGTAAAAATTGACCCACTTTCAGGCCTTGATAACGGCGTGTTGCCGAAACGTCGGCCAATAAAAAGTATTTATAACAACCTGTACGGCAGAGCAAGTGGAGAAATTATGTGAGATTAGTTCAGCAGTGATCCTCTATGGGTGTTTCTGTCATCCTGGCTCCACCTATCGGCTCTATTTAAAAGGGAAGGATACCCCTGATGGTTGTATAAGCTTGGCTACAAATTTTCGGTTTCAAAGTAGCTTATTGCTCGCTCGCAGCTCCGAAATATTCGGGCTTGTTGCCGTGCAGCCAATCGTGCACATCACGGAAAATAAGTTTTGGAAATTTTTCTATCTCGAGGTGGAAGATAACTTAAGGATCCCATAAATGGTGAAGATTCTCCAGGATCTCTAGAATATTGCAGTGTGCGTGGCGACTCATGGCGCCTTGGATTTGTCGAGACAGGACTACTCGAAGTGAAGAGTGCTGGTCACTAGCACGAGCATGTGTGGCCCCTTGCTGCACCTACGAGTTTTCCCGCTTCGCCTAGAGCCTTTTGATTCAAAAATGTCCCGTTTAGTTTGTTTCATCTAATTCAAACTGAATTAGCCAGTTTTTGTAGTGCCAGGTCACAGTATCCCGCTTCGGTGATGTTTCGTAGAGTTCATTGCATTCTAGCAAAACCTACCTCATCGAATCCATGGCGACATGAGTCTTCATGTACACGGCAATATTCTAGGAGTCGTGGAGCATCTTTACCACTCATGGGATCACTGAGGTATCTTCCTTCTCGAGACAGAAAAAAATCAAAACTTATTTTACATGATGTGCACAATTGGTTGCATTTAAATTAGCCGGGATATTTTTGAATTCCGAAAAAGCAATGAAATGTGTTGAATTCTAGCACCTGTAACTAAAGGATTAGAACCATTAGCAACATCTACCCCTTTCAAACAAAGCTGATAGAGGGTGCCAGAGAGGCAAAAACATCCATAAAGCATCACTGTTGAAGTTACTTCACATAGTCTTCGCAAATGTCGGCCAGTAGTCACCACATGCACATTCCCCAACAAAAACGGGCTGATTCTTATGCAAGCAATCAATTTGGAGCCCGATCTCAACAATAGAGGATATTTTAAAAGATTTTGCGTATTGTGCCAAATTACAGACTTCGACCTCTGCGAGAAAAAAATTCTTAAAAAACACAGAGTCGGCGAGGTGAGGAGGTTTTAACTTTTTCCTATCTCGCATGAGTATCCACAGCTCTCATAAAAATTTGAGCCTTCATGCTCTGCTTTGAGAGAAGTTATAGACGAAAAACTAAAAGTTGCAATCTTTTTGCTCGCTACTGTATATAGACACCTGCCTGGCAACAATTACTAAGAAGTACTCTTAACGACCAAGTGCATCCTTTTACAGGGGCGGGGATTGTTAAAAGAACACTGAAGAAGAATTTTGCTGGAATAAGTTTTAGTATTTGCCCCCGTAGTTTGGAAATGAGTATATTTTCAGGAATGAGTGCAATTGTGCCCATTATGAATGCACCCTTCCACCTCGGAATCGTTTTTTGAGGTTCTCACATGAAACGGATCTCTAAGCGTTCCTCATCACAGGTGTACTTGCCAAAAACTTAGCGATCACTGCGAGAATTATACAAATTTAGGCACGTCATCCTTAGCAGATACGCATTTGCTGTACCTTGCCATCATTCAAAAGAACGCCAAAGAATTTTTTTGTGAAACCCGTCGGCTGTTCTCCCGCAGTTCCTTGACTCTGTTTTGGAAAACCCAAATCGCGTACCTCTTCAGGAAGAATACTAGTACCGTATCGATAACTCACACTCATGTAAACATCATAATGACGTGCCGCCCCATCTCATTCTTCCCTATTGAAACTAAAATTGTCCAGTGGCGCCGCGCGAAAAACGGGAAGCTGGACCACGATGCGACATCTAAATTCTATGATGCAGGAGGGGACTGCAAATGATTATGTACAAGTCATTGATTCAGTCGGCAAGACTCATTGAAAGGAATCTGTCCTCATTATCCACCTTTCCTCTCATTCCAGCTTTCAAGCATGTCAAAGACAATGGAGCACACACTCAAAACAGAGGCAAAATTCCTTGAGATTTTTTCAACGGAAATACCAGAGGCCTGGCTGAGCTCTTCACCGTGGACTTTCCTAGGCTAGCAAGTTAGACTTCGCAGGAACCCGACTACTGCAAGCGAATTCGTCGCAAACATCAAGAACTGTCTAACACGTTGCGGTCCAAGCCCATTTCTGCACTGGTTTCCAATTAATGTTTGAGATCCAGTGGGGCTAATCTGATTCGGTGTTTTCTCTATTTGATAATGTTGTTCTGGAATAGGGTCGCCAAAAATAGTCAAACTTACAACATAAAATCATAACGCAATGTACTATATAGTCAAATTTACAACATAAAATCAAAGTAATGTACTATATCCATCGTATGGCCACATGTCCTGGACGAAAATTCGTGGTGCACTGTGTGCATCACGTGGTCCGCAATAGGCTAAAACTGCAACAATAAGTAGTTTGAGGGAATATGTGCTTGCAACATATCCCCGTCCCCCTGGACGTCTTTCTCCACAGCGAGTCTTCACCAACTATGCGTATTTGATCACAAAGTCATCTCTATTAAGAGCGGTGAACTAACTCAGACATTCGAACCGTGCGAGCGCTCTGCAATAACCGTCCCAGCGCTCCTCGCCAGCGCGGGTGGTACGGTCTCAGACATGGAACCGTGCGAGCACTCTGCAATGACCGTTCGAGCGCTCAGCAATGACCGTCCGAGCGCTCCCCGTTAGCGCTTCTAGTGCGGCCATTGAAGAGCGCTCGCACGGTCATTGCTGAGCGCTCGCAGAATTATGGCGGAGCGCTCGTGTAGTCTTCTATGTTTCTCGAGTCACTGCTTTGGATCGGTCATGTACGAAACGAGAACTATTTGCGACTTGTGAAACACGGTAAATCTCACACGCGCTCCTCCATCCGCTACCAGCGACCTGCAGAGACAGTACGGCCCGCTTTCGGCGTGCGCTCGGACGGTGCGAGTATGAATACTTCTTACTCAGTTTCCTTTTTTTTACTTCTTCCAATTCCTCATAAAACCCTTTCCCTCGAACGTCACGGCCCCAGGACAATGTAAAACGGATGATTCAAGCGCGAAATAACGCAGGCCCGATCAGGGGTCCGATAAGTTGAGACGCATCTCAGCCCATCATCACATCCGATGGTGTCCAGGTAGGGAACCTTCACTCATAACGATGAGGGTAAGTCGGGTCCGGGACGCAGTCCCGGATTCAAAGATGAATTCAGAAAGACGCATTCTAATTTGAACAAAGCAGGTTTACATGTAGCGCGCAGTTGCGGCTCGAATTCTTCAGTGAGAAAAGTCACTCCGAGAATAGCCGGCTGATACTTCCAGAGAGAAGTTCTCCCAAAAATTTGTGTGAATTTGCCACAATCGAATCGTGGAAACAAGGGCATTATGTTCGATTGAAAAAAATCGGATGTTGCGCATATGTCAGCAGAACTTAGAATGAAATTCTGAGCAGAATCGTATACAATACTTAATACTTTCATTCACTCCCAACTTGAACCCTAGGGTGAGAAATTAGGTAAGAAATAATAAAAGAAGGCGAATTCAATAATAATGCAAAAAACAGGTTACAATTGCGCAAAGGGGGCCATAAGTGGAAAACCCATCTTCGTAGCTGCTGTCGTTGATCTCAAAGCAGGCCTGTCCGATGAGCCGCCGATCTCAGAAATTTGAATAAAAGAAATAGTACATTCCACTGCTCCCGTATCATTTGCAAGAATTAGGGTGCAGCACTCGCACGGTGAGAAGCTCCGCCCACAAATTAAGGTGCAGCGCTCGCACGGTGAGGGGCTCCGCCCACAAAATTAGGTGCAGCGCTCGCACGGTGAGAGCCCCCGCCCATAAATTTAGGTGCAGCGCTCGCACGGTCGGCCCTGAATTCGGAGCGCTCGCACGGTTCGAGTATCTGAGAATCAGGTTGGGCAAGGACAGATGAAAACACTTTTTTCTTGGGTAACAAACCCAAAAAAAATGTTTCGAAGGTCTAGGTGCACGTCTCGAAGACCTTCCAACTTTTCAATCACTTCGAATTCTATTCGTAGCCCAAAGTGCTCTCAAAGCGTTTTCGCCACAAACTTTAGCACATCGGTCAATTTTTGCTCATCGTCACGCAGCCACTGCCTCAATCCGTGCGCGCCAGGAGTAATGACCTCGACATTGTGGTTGTCGATTGAGCATGCCACTTGCGTTCGTACTCATGGAGTGAGGTGCGCGTCCTTGGCTGCTCTTGATGTTTGCCGGGCGCTGCACTCTGTGGTAAAATGGGCGTTGTTGACTTAAGAACTTGTTCGTTCGGGATTTGATAATGTAAGAGTAGGTAACTTCTCGAAGGTTTGCTGAAAATTTATTTGCATGATCGGAAAGAATTCGCCTTATACGCCGTATCAGGCGTTTATACTTAATAGTTTCTCTATTTGTGACAAAAATCACGACAGGGATTTCTACGAAAGTTGATGTGCTCTCACC
This sequence comes from Ancylostoma caninum, assembly GCA_037903475.1. Taxonomy (NCBI): domain Eukaryota; kingdom Metazoa; phylum Nematoda; class Chromadorea; order Rhabditida; family Ancylostomatidae; genus Ancylostoma; species Ancylostoma caninum. The sequence goes on from JBAJFG010000306.1 coordinate 418,207, forward strand.
AACTGTGGAATATTAGGTGTGATTCGATATCGATCGTTGGTATTTAGAAACGGAAATTTTCGGCTTCTGGTTGACATTTCAAATGTAGACTCTGTGGATGTTTGTCATCCTTGTTCATTACCAACACTATTTTTTTTATATCCTCGAATACGTTTCCACATAGTTCCTCCCAGCTACTATGTTTAGGCCAAGGCAATAGACATGTTTTATAAGCAACACCTGATTTGAGCACTTGTTTTGAAAATGATATTCAACTCAAAGTTAAGCCGTTGATACCAAATGTCTCAAAATTCGAATGAAGAAATCTCCACACGTTTCTAAATAAAAAAGTTACTTTTGGAAACTGTGAATTTCTAGTGTCGATTCATTTTAAATCCATGTTCGATTCGGCACTGCCGTTGCAATATTTCAACGTTTTCACACCCGAAGGGCTTTGGACACCTCGATGAGGGCCACTTCGTCTACACCATTTATCTACGCTAAGCCAAGTGACGGCGTACTGCGTCTCGTCGCAGGTTGAGTAGCGGGTTAAGAAGCAACTTTTTTGTTTTGTGTATCTGCAAGCTTAACGAACTCTTCTCACTGTATTCTTTATCTTTGTGTCAACTGAGAAAAAATGAATGTTCGGACCTAGATTAAGCGCTAAAGAACAAGTTTACAAAACGGCCCAACAGAAGCAAACTTCTTTCAAGAGCGCCTGACCGAGAAGCGGTTTATTTTCGATGGAAGTCTGTTTGTTTAAAACAGCGCATATGAGTGCAAATATATGTAGCTCTTAAGAACTCATCCGAAATAAGCTAGAAGATCTAAATGCGAAAATCAATCACGAAGCCTAAACAAGGAGAACATTTCAGTGTCGGTATCAATTATTCAATCCTGGTGCGTTGAGTGTCATGCTATCCATCGCTATGGGATGACCAGAGTTTTGCTGTACTCTTCATCTGAGCCTGACAAGCCAAAGCAAATCTAATTAACCCTCTTGATCAAGCCATCATCCAACAGAATTCGACAAGGCGAGTCACTCGAAAACGAATATGGGTAGAGTGGATCTTGTTCACCTGCACGTTTTCCTGAACTTTTGATGGAAAAACAAAGATTCCGCTACTTGAGCCAAGCTGCTGTTAAGGCTTAGTGAGTCTTCACATGCCAAAGTGATATAACAGCAGCGATAGCCTTCATTTTTCACGAGGTGAAAGTTTTTATGCTGAGATTAAGATAAGATATATAATTAAGAGCTACTGTTATACCTGACGAAACAAGAATTGGTTCAACCAGTTTAATTGGTATTCAGAGAACCGGTTCAAAAATTTGAATATTCGAAGAAAATAAAGCGCTACGGCCCCTTTTACCCTTCTCCCATGACAGTATCGCTTTTTTTCAACACTTCGACTCATTCGATGTCTAATACTAGCGCCCCTACGGGACGCTAGAAAGTGTGGATGTGGCAGCCACTTGAGGTTCATGTCAGAACCATTAGGTGTGAAAATAAGGTCGCGTGCTCTTCTGAGAGCTGCGCTTTCTACCTTCTATCTATAAATCCTATGCGAAGTATTCTATATAGAGTTCTGAAACACTTTCCTTTTCCCTCATTTTTTTCTGAATATTATTAGGTGAAAGAGGTTGAAACTGCTCGAGAGATCTGCGCATTATGCACACTGGATGTCACGCCGGAAAGAACCGTTCAGTATTAGTCTTCCGGATACAGCTTTTACGTCATTGACTACCATTACTCCCAAGCTTCTGCGATGAAGACTTCCTTTCGCTGCTCGGAAGTAACAATAATTCCACAGAAACGAGCGTTATTAGACAATGGACAGTGTTCCAACGAATGAAAAAGCTCAAAACTTTCGAAACGTTTATTAACTTCTGTGAAGCACATTTCCGATACTTTCTGCCAACATGCCGAGGAAACGACTTTAACGTGCGCAATAGATTGGTCCAGTCTTCTTTACTCAATGACACACGTTATAACTACACATGCACCCAAACAGCATTAATAAAATCGGTTTCTACCGGAAATCAAAAATAGTAGGAAAACGAAAGATCCCGCGCATCTCGAAACCCAATTCAAAAAGGGGGTGTGCATCATCGTGAGGGAAAACGGGGAGGAGCTTTCCCGCCCTTCACAATCAACTCGTCCTCAGTCGCGTTTAAATTTTGCATGGTCATGTATAGTGGAATCGCGCGCGAAGGGAACGAGTCAACCGTTTGGGGTGGGAGGAGGATTTGAATGAACCAATCGCAGAACTGTAGCACGCCTCGTTTCCCCTCACGATGATACATACCCTCAAAAATATCAGCCGTAGTACTACGCGTCCCTGCAAGAAAGTCGTCCGCGTTATACCAGCGAATCACAAAAAATTCTCTTCCTTCTAAGGAACGAGTACAAAGCACCAGTCAGTTCTTAAAAATAATGCTAAATAAAAATAATGCGGCGCCTCTCAGCAGACGGGTGGTGTTGTGTGATGCAAGGATGATTGAGAGCGACTGCATTTCTTTGATTAACCAACACCACTGTCCAGATCTGAAATTAATGGTCCAACTATAACCTCCGTCTAGTCGCTACAGCAGTTAAACACCAAATCCGACTCCAGTGAACAGTCTGTCCACGCATTTGTTTGAATTCAACATATGTGGTGCAACGGAAAGACAAAATTGTTGCCTCTTTTGACAAGATCTGGGCTGGTAGTAAACCCCCTGACATCGTGAACTCTCAGCTGCCAACATGTCGTGATCACATCTGTCGCGAGATGTCCATGAACTTCCCGTGATAAAACATGTGTTCTCGCTGATGTCGCGACATAGTCGGCAGCTCAGTTCAACGACTTTCTCACGAACGTGGTCGCGATCCACGTTCATGACCTCATGGTCATGAGGCGCAGACAGCCATAGTTAGGGGAAATAGTGTACGCTTCAACGAGGTGCGATGTCGCGAACCCGAACGGAGTTTGTGGACGTCCAAATCATTGGCAACGGTCAGGCGTCGGCACAGGCCCGGTCAAGATCAAAACGAAGTTTCTTAGAAACAGATCAGATTTACGCAGCTCTCAAGCCTTCTTCCACATCGTTTGTTTTATCTAGTTGCAAGCTCGACATATAGTTGATATGAAGACGCAAAATGACTGGATTTCCAGATATTCAAACCATATTGGGCACCCTTTGATCTTTTGAGAAGATCTGCGAAGTAGATGATAAACAAGCCTTAAAAAGAATCCACAAAAAAGTGATCTTTATGGATTCTCGACAAGGATATCCTTTTTCAGCCCATAGGACAACTAGGTAGCGGCCATGCGGCAAAAATGAGCGAGAAATCACAAAGAGAACACGAAACATGCAGAGCAGAAGATTCATATACAACTGACACCTGTTCAGTACTGCTTGAATTGCGTGTCTCGGCACGAATTTCAAAAAAGGATTTTTGCGAACTGAGGAAAGATTAAAAACACCCATGAAATCCAGACTTCCTAGGATGGTTCCAAATTTGCAGTGGAAGAGAAGAGAAGATTGTACTATAACTGTCTGAAAAACCGCACACCAAACTTATGCACCTAGCTAGAAATATATGGCGAGAAGGCCTCAGACCTTCTCGAAGCTCATCTGTGACAGTTTTCCATGCAATGAGAAGGCATAAGCAAAGCTAGTTCCACATCCAGATTTGTCATAAAGTGGATATACGTACTGCTATGGTTTTGCAAAAGGTTTGAAATGAACTGGGATCGAACCCTGCTAACACAGTAGTGCCTTTTATCGGCAATCACGCTAACTGCTGCGCCATGAGCACGTGTTTTGCCTGCCGAAGGATTCAGCAGAGACACACTGATTCGCGAGACGCCCGTCGATGTCGCGAGATTCTCACGAGGTGTTCGCAGATGTCGCGAGCCTGGTGCCAACGCGTTCGCATCTTGGCTGTCGCGACATGGGGAGTCTACTACCTGCCCTGAAGGTCTTGTTCTCGTCTGAGACCAGTATTTTTTCACAACACGTCGCAAGTTCGGCGTCTAATCAGTCCAGTCGCTAAAGTAAGCATAGTTTTTTTTTTTCAAAAAGCGATCGACACTCTGAATTTTCCTCCTCACAAGAAAATGTTTGCTCCAGTTCGGTTCAGCTTGTTTGCATACTCCGGCTCCAAATTTTACCTGACGCGTCCCAATCATTTTTTTTCAAATCCTAACATTATCGCCCCTACTATTCTTCAAGAATCAAAAGGTGGTAGGAGGAGGCCATTACAGTCAAATTAAGTCAAAATTCGTACTTAAAATGACAGTGTCACTGGCCAGTTTAACATGTGACTGCAGTTCAAATTCTAAACTGCCGCCTGGTCTCTGAGAATCTTTTCCAACCAAATAAACACACGATGCAAAAGAAAATCTCTACCCCGAATTTGGTGTACGAGGCATAGCTGGAATAGTGGGGAGACAGCTTTCGCAAAAGTGAAGGTTGTCGTGAATGTTATTTTTCACACGGGTGAGGGCATGAGGACCGGAGGGCAGGGTATTTACTTACTACTACTCGTACTACGAGGGCGACATATTTCTTCCCCTACATTACCTTGGAACTACTTCTCCCCAATGAAAGGGATTGTTGTTCCCTCGCCAACTCACGAGAGAAGAAGACTTCGCTATTCTGTTCATTCATAGTAAGTCATACAATTTCTCACACACTTTTCGGCTTAATCTCAAATTCGATTTGTTAGTTCTCAAAAATCTTTCCGTTGTGAGTTGTGTCCTTCCTCGCAGCATAGTGCTCGTGTTAGTAGTGTAAACCTACAGCATCATTTTTAAAGGGAATGAGGCTCCTGATGGTTTCAGTGCATCGTGCACTTGGCGTGGAACATCCCTCGCGTTGCTACATCCTGGAGGGTTGCAGTACTGGGTGCGAAAACAAGTTCATAAGCTTCTATCAAAGGCTAATTCTTTGTTGCTTCGGTAAATTATCAGCACAGAATTCATACCAATCAAAACCTCTCCTATTCCTCTGATTCAATATTTCACTCAGAAACGTCAAGCTATATACGTATTTTCAGCATCTGGGCCTTGTATATTATAGAATGCCACGAAGAGCAAATGAAAACTCAAAACTGTAACTTTGAACCACTGTGTTTGCTCAGCTTTCTAGAGCAAAAACATTTCTTCGCAGAGGCGGCTTTCTAGAGCAAAAACGTTTTCTCGCAGAGGCGTTCAGTACAAACTTTGCCCTGAGAACGCCAAAACTCATGTTTAGTGGAACTTCAAACATTAGGTGGGGAACACACCAGTACTGCAATGGGTATTCCCTTGGATGGAGTAAATTAATGTAAAATTCGCGCGGGATTTGTATGCGCATACCCTTTGCTTTCCTAATTCACACTTGATATGGTACTTTAAGGGAATAGACACTTACGACCGCTCACCAAAGCTCCATTCCCAGAGTCAGAAACAGAAAAACAAAAGCTCACACAACGCGAATTCCCTTCGGCATTCCTCACCTAAGCACCTCCTCCCTGAAATCCTCGTGAAACGCCGGCTCCTCGAGAGATTCTCAACTTGGAGGATCTCCTCATTGAAATTTCCATGAAATGCCCTTCCGACCCATAGTAGCCCTTCCTTGGAATCCTCATGAAGAGCGGGCTCCCTGGGAGCTTCTCAAATGAGGGATCCTCTCGTCAAAATCCCCATGCTATACGAGTTCCCGCCAACCTTCCCAGTTCAGAGGATCTCCTTCCCGAAATCCCCGTGCAACGCGGGTCCCCTCCGACCTCTTCAAATCTGAGGATCCACTCCTCGAAATCCTCATGCAGTTCGGGTTCCTTTCAGCCCTCTAAAATCTGACGATTCCCCCCGCCGAAATCCTGATGCAACGCGGATTCCCTTCGGCCTCCTCAAATCTGACGATCCCCTCGCCAAAATCCTGAGGCAACGCGAGTCCCCTCCGCCTTCTCAAATCTGAGGATCGCCTCCTTAAAATCCTCATGCAACGCGGGTTCCCTCTGGCCTTCTCAAATCTAAGAACCCAGAACCCACTCTTCGAAATCCCCGTGCAACGCGGGTCCCCTCTGACCTTCTCAAATCTGAGGATCCCCTCGCCGAAGTCCTGATGCAACGCTGGTTCCCTCCGGCCTTCTAAACTCTGAGGATCGCCTCCTTAAAATCCCTGTGCAGCGCGGGTTCCCTCTGGTCTTCTCAAATCTAAGAACCCACTCCTCGAAGTCCCCCTGCAACGCGGGTCCCCTCTGACCTTCTCAAATCTGAGGATCCTGTCCTCGGAATTCCCTTGCAACGCCGGTTCCCTCCGGCCTTCTCAACTCTGAGGATCGCCTCCTTAAAATCCCTGTGCAACGCGGGTCCCCTCTGACCTTCTCAAATCTGAGGACCCACACCTCGAAAACTCCGTGCAACGCGGGTTCCTTTCGGCCTTCCATACACCATTGCACCCTCTCCTTAAGATCGTTATGCAACGCGGGTTCCCTACGGCCTTCTCAAATCTGAGGATCCTGTCCTCGGAATCCCCTTGCAACGCGGGTCCTCTCTGACCTTCTCAAATCTGAGGATCTCCTCTCTGATCTCCTGATGCAACGCGGGTTCCCTCTGGCCTTCCATACATAGTGCACCCTCTCCTTAAAATCCTTATGCAACGCTGGTTCCCTCCAGCCTCCTCAACTCTTAGGATCGCCTCCTTAAAATCCTCACGCAACGTGGGTTCCCTCTGGCCTTCTCAAATCTAAGAACCCACTCCTTGAAATCCCCGTGCAACGCGGGTCCCCTCTAACCGTCTCAAATCTGAGGACCCACACCTCGAAAACTCCGTGCAACGCGGGTTCCTTTCGGCCTTCCATACACCATTGCACCCTCTCCTTAAGATCGTTATGCAACGCGGGTTCCCTACGGCCTTCTCAAATCTGAGGATCCTGTCCTCGGAATCCCCTTGCAACGCGGGTCCTCTCTGACCTTCTCAAATCTGAGGATCTCCTCTCTGATCTCCTGATGCAACGCGGGTTCCCTCTGGCCTTCCATACATAGTGCACCCTCTCCTTAAAATCCTTATGCAACGCTGGTTCCCTCCAGCCTCCTCAACTCTTAGGATCGCCTCCTTAAAATCCTCACGCAACGTGGGTTCCCTCTGGCCTTCTCAAATCTAAGAACCCACTCCTTGAAATCCCCGTGCAACGCGGGTCCCCTCTAACCGTCTCAAATCTGAGGATCCTGTCCTCGGAATTCCCTTGCAACGCTAGTTCCCTCCGGCCTCCTCAACTCTGAGGATCGCCTCCTTGAAATCCCCGCGCAACGCGGGTCCCCTTCGGCCTTCTCAAATCAGAGGATCCCCTCGCTAATGTCCTGATGCAACGCGGATCCTCTCCGGCCTTCCATACACACAGTGCACCCTCTCCTTGAAATCCTCATGCAACGCGGGTCCCCTTTGACCTTCTCAAATCTGAGGACCACCTCCTTAAAATCCTCATGCAACGCGAGTCCCCTCCGACCTCCTCAAATTTGAGGACCCACTCCTCGAAATCCTCATGCAGTTCGTGTTCCCTCAGACCTTCCCGATTCGGGGGACTCCCTTGAAGTTGTTATGCGACGCGGGCCTCTTACCACTGCGCACGCACACGATCGATGGTTCGATCCCGCCCGAGGCCAACCAAGCCCTCTATCCCTCTGTGGTCGGTGAATTGGTACCAGAGGAGTGTGGGAGGATGAAGCACTGATTTGGTTTATCGGATGCCCCACGCAAGTCACTCTACAGGGCACATATGCATTCAATGGACGGGATTGATTGGCGCCGACCACTTTATCCTCTAATACCACCGTAGCACTTTGAAATCCATGTATTACTTTTATACTTTTCGCAACTTCCATTGAAAGCAATGACTGTAAACTTCACAGCAAGACGTTTTTATTCGAAAAGTACAGCATAAAGAGCTGACCAGAAGGCTTGATGGATCTCGCGGAATCCAGCGGCTCCACAATTTCAAAATAGTAACCTTTAAAATCGTCTGCCATGAAATCCAAATAGTCCACCCACAGCAACTCAACCACTTCAAATACGGTTTCAGACTTTTGCCTGCGCTGCGGCGGTGACACGGCGCTATCGCTGAGCGACAAAATATCCTCACGGCGTGTGCATTTCAGTCAAAAAAATGAGAACGCTGTTCTCGCGAAGTCCTTGTCGACGCGATATCGTCGGCCTAAGCTTAACCATGGGGGACTTTAGTAGTGGCAGGAGTTAGAACTCTTAAGAAGCCGAAGCAAACGAAGAACTCATTCACCATCTGCGTATGCGAGCGGGGAACAGACAGCTGCGATGAGATCATCAAGTGGTTTCTTGTTACAAGAATAAGTGATGGAATGTTGGGCACTCCGGCTTCGTTGCGGGTCCACAGAGAGAACACGACGCGAACCTCAGACAGTCCATCCGAAATGATGGGGCCGATGATGCGGCCCGCAGATCCAGAGGCGGCGTGGCCGACTTGGCAGCATACACCAAATCGATTAGCTCTTATCGTTGTATTTGATTGCTTTTTTAATATTTTTTTTCGTTTTTACCACTGTACCCGCTTTACTGCAATTTCCGTTCCATTCAGTTAATTTCTTCTTAGTTTTACTCCAAATAGCTGTTCGTCGGCCGCGCCGCCTCAGCGGTCGTCGTTTCAAATGGACTGTATACGACGTTCCCTTCTTCACCCTGCGGTACGCAAGTATACAGTGCATGGTAAAACCAATATCAGATATTTTGATGTAGATGTGAGCCTGAAGCTGCCGACCACTTCAATTATAATTGGATACCTACGCTGGCTTTTACTGTTGGAAAGGCTAGTGCTGACAACGTTGAACAAAGAAGAAAAAGAAGAAAAGTTAAAGAAAACAAAACAGTGCTAACTGTTGACTCTGGTCCAAGTGACCTCCGAGAGACGAATAGGATCAGTGATCTCATTGTTCAGCCACACAGCCGCTGTGCGCACCAATATCCAAATCATTGTTCACAAACATTTCAAAAGTTTATTGAAAATTCATCATCATAACCAAATTAGAATTAAACAAACCGAAACAACCACAATCACAGGTACTAAAGTACTTCAGCGACCCGACTATCAACCAGAAACTCGGAAACACTTCACTTCTTCCTAGCGTTTTTCCCGTTTCGTAGCGGGGTCCGCTTTGCTGATCCTTTGACGCCATATTGCCCTGTCGTGCGCCTGGTCGGGATGGATCCTAACCAGCTTGAGGTCGGCGTGCAGAGTGTCAAGCCATCTTTGCTTTGGTCGTCCTTTCGGTCGCTTTCCTGGTACTTCTAGATTGAAGCCAATCCTACAGACTTTATCGCCATCAGCACGGAGAACGTGGCCGAACCATCGCAGACGCGCCTCACGGAGTTTGTCGGCTATCGCAGTAACTCCAAATCGCTGCCGTATGTCCTGGTTGCAGAAGCGATCCAGCTGCGTAATGCCACCCATCCACCGCAGCATCCTCATTTCCATGACGTTGATTCGGCGCTCCATTTCCTTGGTGGCAGGCCAACATTCGGCACCATAGAGCGCGACCGGGCGTACCACTGTTCGGTAGATCTTCGACTTCAGGCGGTCTGGGATGCTCTTGTCGCACAGCACACCAGTCAGTGAGCGCCACTTCAGCCACGCAGCGTTAACGCGTGCGATCATCTCATGAGCGAGACTGCCGTCCGATGAGACCATTGAACCGAGGTATTTGAACGCAGTGGCTCTCGGGAAATTCATGCCATTAACTTTAATAGTGCCGGGCTCGTGTTCGTCGGTGGTCAGATACACGGTCTTCTTAATTTTGAGGCGAAGGCCAAACCGTGCCAGTCGGTCACTCCACGCTTGCGTCTGCCGTTCAAGCTCACCCTTGCCTTCAGATGCTAGCATTACGTCGTCGGCATACAACAGCGTTCAAGGCACCGGTCTTTGAAGGTCCTTTGTGAGGGCATCCATGACAACGATGAAAAGGAGCGGAGAGAGAGCTGAGCCTTGGTGTACGCCAACGGTTATGGGAAACTCTGTCGATGTGCCGGCTGCCGCCTGCACTTTACTCCTATGATCGCCGTAAAGCATCTGCACCCATCTGAGAAGCTCCTCCGGAATGCCTTGAAGCCGCATTGCGTACCAGATTACTTCGTGCGGAACGCGATCGATGGCCTTCTCCAGGTCGAGGAACGCTAGGTGCAGTGGCCGTTTCTTCTCACGATGCTTCTCCATCAGGAGACGGGCAGCATTGATGGCATCGGTAGTGCCGCATCCGGGTACAAAACCGCACTGGTTCGGGGATAGTTGAACAATTTCACGAATCCGGCAATCAATGATACGCTCGAAGATCTTCATGGTGTGCGACAACAGACGGATTGGCCTATAGTTCGCGCAATCTGCGGGACTGCCCTTACCTTTCCAGATCGGGATGGTGATGCTTCGTTGCCAGTCCTCGGGCACCTTCTTCTCCGCTATTGCCAAGTTGAAAAATTTCGTCAACCATTCGGCGGAGCTCCAACCCTGCGCCTTCCACACTTCCGCTGACATATCATCTGGACCAGTCGCTTTGCCTAACTTCATACGTTTCAATGCAAACATGGTCTCTTCGATGGTGATCGGCTGTACCGGTCCGAAGGTGGGCGGGATTTCTGGGACAGAAGGATGCGCAAATTCTTCCGTGGAGACTTTCTCAAAATAATCCCTCCATCGTTGCGCCGCCATCTTGCGGTCCATGAGAAGATGGCCTTGTTCATCGTTAACGCCGTGAAACTTCTCGGCATCGTCTGCTTGGCGCTGACGCGACTTCGCCAGTCGGTAAATAAAGCGCTCACCGTCTTTCGAGTCCAACTTCTTACAGACTTCATCGTAATGAGCCGCTTTCGCAGCGGCCACGGCCTTCTTCGCAGCCCTCTTCGTCTCCCTGTAACTGCTCCAGTTGTCTGCCGTTTTATTGTCAAGGAAGAGATGGTACAAACGCTTCTTTTCGCGGACTTTCGTTCTCACTTCCTCCGTCCAAAGCCAAGTCTTTCTTTCGATCTTCCGTCGGTCTGGTTTGGTAGTGCCAAGTTCGGAACGAGCTGCTGCAAGGATATTATTGGTAGCCCCTTGCCATGTCTCATCTACGTTCGTGACAGGTGGCAACTTGATCTTGGAGATGACATCTACTTGTCTCTCTCTTAGTCTCCACCACCTGATTCGAGCCGGCCCACATCGCTCGACGCGCCTCTGATTTGGCGGAGTGATTTTCATCGTGCAGGTTAGCGGTCGATGCTGGGACGTGACCGTCTCGTAAGGCACAACTTTAGCGTCCGTGACAAGCTTCTCGTCTCGGTACCTCACGAGGACGTAATCGATCTGTGTCTCGTTGCCACCACTGTAGAAAGTAACAAGGTGGGATGGTCGCTTTCGGAACTTCGTGATTGTGAGACTCGGCGTAGTCGAGTATACGCTCACCATCGTCGTTGCGCACCCCATATCCGAAGCCACCGTGGCACCTGTAGCCGTCTTTCGTCACTCCTACGTGGCCATTCAGGTCTCCCGCAATGATGATCGTGTCTTCTGATGGTATTGCTGCGGTCATCTCACCAATCAGTGCCCAGAAGTCATCTTTGACCCGATCGGTGCATCCAGTCTGTGGGGCATATGCCGAGAAGAAGTGAATGCGCCGTTCTTGCGTGACAATAACAATCTTCACAAGACGGTCGTCAAAACGCTCTACGACTGCTATGGAATCCCTGAACCTTTCAGAGACGATGACCCCGACGCCGTTCCTTGTACCTGGACTGCCATTATAGACGATCTTGTAGCCGCATCTGATGTCCTTGGACTTGCTTCCTGACCATCTTGTCTCCTGCACAGCGCATAGGTCGATTCGTCGGCGCTGTAGTGCTGCTGCTAGCTCATATGAGCGACCTGTCAACGTGCCAACGTTCAAAGTCGCAATACGCGTATTGGCTACGCTGTGATCATTAACGACTCGCCTGCTTGCCCCCCGATGCCGCCGTTCGCGAAGCATCGAGGACCCTCGCATATTATTGTCCACACTCACCGGGCCCCGCGAGTGGGCGTCGATTCCCGCGTACGCCGTAGCATTCTTCTCAAATCCATTTGGCGTCATGATCCATGTGATGTGACATGGGGTGTTCGTCAGCCGGCCTGTCACTGCGGCCTGTCGCCGGCATTCGATTTACGGGGAGAAGGAATTCCCCCGTGGACAAGGGACTTATTTGTTAGAGGCGGCCCCTACTCGCCTCTCATGCGCTTCCCAGTCGTTAGAGTGCGAGCTTTTGGCCAAATCCGTACTGCAGGATACAGCCCGCACAAAGCATTTGCACACACCCACGCGCGTGAGTGCATGTTCACACTCATATGCCGGCCGCATGAATCGAATCCAGCACTGTCGAACTAAGGAGTTCATCCCCTAGATCTACCCGCGTCGCAGGGCAAGCGCATGGCTGCTTTTGGTCCGCGGTAAACCCCCTATCCGCCACCTGGGGTCGCGCCACGTAGCCTCGCAGCAAATCGACTGGGATCCCTCGTAGGAGGGAGATCCGTGGAGAAACTCGGAAACAAAAATTTGTAAAACTTGAAGATGGGGGTAGAGGAGGGTCTGATATCGAAAGTCGTACCTATTTTGCATGACAATACCGATTTTATTGATTTTTTCAAGTTTGCCTCTCCTCTCCGATTTCTCTCGAGACTTGCACAGTGAGGTTTTTGAAGATGCTTATCAAGATAGCCTCAAGATATAGTAGCCTTTTTGCATCATTACCTCGATTTCATTGATTTTCTCCCGACTTTCCTCTGTGGGACGCTGGAGTTTTGTAGTTTCGTGGAATTTTCGTAATGAAATTTATCTTTTCATGCTAAATGCCTATCACACTTATAATCACCATCTTCCGAAACCTCTGTGTAAAGTTTTCGGAAAGATTCGAGAGGAGAGGCAAACTTGGATAAAATCGATGAAATCAGTAAAATCGATTCTCGTGCAGAATGGATACGATATTCGTGATGAGCACTCTCAACTACCCTTTCATGCAAATTTTGGACGTCTTCTAGTTTGGTGTCGGTAATGGGGCCGCTGAAGTACGAAAGTATCCAATCAGAAATTGCTCGTCAAAAATTCCTGAATGAAACAACTTACCAAACCTATGTCCAGCAACATTCAGAGGCGGTAATTGGGGTTTTGTAGGATTTGAACCCTGAAACAGCAACATTTGGCGTAAGAACTTCCCTGCGACAACAAGTATGATCTATTAGCCCACAGAGGGCGCCCGATCCGATTTTGTCTGCAACTACGACCGCAATGGTTCCATGGATGGGAAGACGCCGCAGGATGCGTATGGAAGGATACTTAAGCAAAAAGCAGTAAGGAAACATCAAAATAGAAAGAATCACACCAAAAACATCAAAAAAGTGTAAAAACTTAGTAAGTTGGCCAACACAGTGATAAGGTCGTAACTGTGGCCAATCTGATCAGGCGCCCTGAGCTAATAGACTGTACAGTCTGTCCGGAACGACGAGTCCGCCCACGCACGCGGGGGTTCCGAGGCGGAGCGGCCGGGACGTACGCTGTTAGCTGCCGCGTCGCCCACGTCACAGCCAAATCACTTGTGGATATCACGATGAAACGTGATACGCAGATTAGAGATGATGACGTGGAGTGCTCGCAGACGCCGCCTCTCGATCTCCGCGTGCGTGGGCGGAATCGTCGTTTCGGACAGACTATAACAGACTATGCATCTCTTTATAAGCTTCGCTTTGGTGCACTGGGATCCAAAATTCTACTCTTCATGGCCGAAGTTTTGACCGTATAGCGAAAGGACTTAAACAAATCCGTGTGATGTTTTAATAGTGTGTACATATTTCTAAAATTTATAATAATCAATGTACTGTCCGCTCCACCAATCTTGCATATTCGAGACATATCCAAGATAAGGTATGGTCTGTTACAGGGGACGTCAATCACGATTATTATTCCTGCGGAAAGGCGCGCTTCACCACCCACGCGGCGCGGCGGGCTGGCTGGGTGCCGCGGCTGGTGGATGTTGCCAGGATTTTCAGCTTTGCTTTAGTTTCTGCGACAATCTCATCCAGTTGTAATGGCGTACATGCACTCGCACTCTTCTTCGGATGTTCTTGGGTTGAGTTGACCTTTCACAGGTGCTACAGCAAGAGCTTCGACGTCAGTAACCTCGATGCAAAACGCACGATGCAATGTCTTCACACGATTGACCTAGAAATCATCGTGGATAGGAGAAATCCAGTCATGAACCACAGTGAAGACCGCAAATTACGCAATACAACAGCTTTCTAATAAGCAATGGCAAAAAGCCTCTTCACAGAAAACAGCAATGGCAAAAAGCCTCTTCGTAGGAAACAAAGAGCAAGACGATATCTTCATGAAACCCAGATATTAGAACTGA
>JBAJFG010000511.1:0-103040 GCA_037903475.1 Ancylostoma caninum
ACTGCCTCAGTCTCAAACAGACGAATGATTCAAAGACGAGACCTCTAGCAAGACCTTTTAATACCTCTAAAAAGTTCAAAGGGTAATCGAAAGGCAGTCTTCTTTGCGGTATTATAGACTACAGCGTGCAAGACTAACAAATACTGGAATAGCGAAGATCCAAACGGCTTAGGCTTTCGACCACTAGGAAGAAGCATCCAAGCTTCCGCGGTTTTGCTTTCATAGTGCTGCATTTTTGCTGCAAACCACCCAGCGTTTACTTTAATGACGACGTTCACGCCGATAATGAAGCAGAAAAGAACAAGTGAAAAATGAAGAGGTGAAGGTGTACATATGCCTAAAGGTAATGTTCATAATGGTTTATTATTAACAGTGCAATATTTATTTACCAAGTAACTACAAAAAGTGGTTTCAACAGCAAACCGATTAAATTCACCATCCATGTGCAGTGAACAGGCGCGTTCGTAATAGGGCATAACGCTAAACTGAATGCAAACATAGTACGATTGAGTTTTACAGAGATACCAGATGAGAGAAAAACTGAAAGGATCGTTGCTATATGTAACTTGCCTATCTTAACCTTCTCTTCGACCCAAGCACTGTTTTAGCAATGCTATAAACAAAAAAAAAGAACAAAATACCTATGCTCCGTTTCGTTCCTTCCACTATACGGAGACAAAGATAAAAGAAATAAGACCACCACCGGAACTCCCCACTAGTGAGTGGTGGTCTTATAAGTTGGAAAAAAATGATAAGCATTAAACCAACCTGATCTGCTATAGCATCTTCTTCTTCTTCCTTTTGTTTGTCCTCGGACTCGAGCAGGCCATTGGTGCGCGTCCCAAACTTGGGTAATAAACTTGGGTATTTTCAAGCTCATGATATCTAATGAAATTCCCAGGGTCCCAGGTTGAATTTCGGTAAGAAACCTTTCTTTCAAATTCGTTTTTTTTACTCATTTCCAGTTTGTCGTTCACGCAGATTGTTTATTCGGGCTTTATGAACTCAATAACAAACCAAAACCAGGTTACCAAAGAAACTTTTCTGTCTTACCTCTCTTAATACTACAAACATAGCCTATTTAAAGGGTAAACTAGCACGGTAAAAATGTAGCTTCGCGTGGTTGACGTTTTATGAATCTCTTCAATGTTTGTTACTTGTTCCATAGGCTAACCGTATCTTAGATGTGTTGATCTCATACTCAGCTGGACTTGCTCACATAATGCATCAGACAACGCTACAATACGCATAAGACAATAACACTACCAAGTTTTCAATCAGTTTTAGAAAAAATTTTATGGTTGTTCTTATGGTTGATTTCTGTGTGGAACAGTTTCAAATTTGAAAGAACCTCAACAGAAAACAACTAGCCAGAGTACATAAATTCGCATACAATTCCTCCTCAGAATAATTCCAAAGATGCGTGGCGTATTCCAAAAGTACAGTAGCTCACAAACTTGTTCTCAGAAATTTCTTAGAAATGCTGAGCCCGCCTGCGTCTTAGGAAATGGAGCAAAGCCATGATTAATGGATCAAAAGCATTTTGTGACAGCAATGCATAGGTCATCAATCATGGTCCAAGCACCGAAGATGAATATAACAAGCATTGCTTTCGATGGGAATGCATTATTCTCTACTAGTCTCAATGATGGAGAAGTCAGTTGGTTGGTTAATTCTACCCACAGTGGTTGAGGCTACGGTTAAATACATCCGGAAGATCCTTGCTGTACCACTACCATTCACAACTTTGCCGTGACTGTCTTCATAATTGAGCACCCCTACTGGTGTAATAAATAAATAAATAAATGAATAAATAAATAAATAAAGTCTAAATAGAAAGGGATTTTTCTTCTCTGTGCAAGAATCTTTGGGAGGAATTCCGTTCACTGGAATAGCTCAACAGTTCAAATTTTTCTGCAGTGGCCAATGGTTCAAATTTCTGAAATCCTAACTCACCCAAACCAAGATTTTGAGCTAGAAAAATATCAAATTTTCTAAAATTAGTTCACTCCTTGAATTCAGGGAAGATAGCCGCTGCGTAGTTCACCCCTTGAATTCAGGGAAGATAGCCGCTGCGCGTTAGTGCGTGATTCGTTATGTATGTTGCGAATGCACAGCTCTGACCTATAGAGAATTTGAGAAAAAAATACTTCTGCCAACTTTTTTCCACTTCAGCCATTTCTCAGAAATTTCAAGGCCTTCCCAGGCTCCTACGCTACTGGCATCTGCCCTGTGGAAAAAGCCCATTATATAAACTTCAAGGAAATCAAGAATAGAGCTTGTTTAAGCAGAAGAGATTAATTTCTTGCACTTCTGAAAAAGTACTGAGCGCTGCGATGTCTTCAGGAAAGACATTGAGGAATTGATTTTCTGTATAGGACACATCGGAAGTCAGTAGTAGCTTCACTTGTCACTGAATAGCTCAGCAATTATTAATCGTTTTGTCATTGCTGACTATTGTTTCCGTTCCTTCAATCCTATGGTTATTTTGTGTTCAAAAGCCGTCCCTTTCTCTGCGTCTCTGTTCTTAACTGTGAAAAAAAAAACTTGGAAAAGAACGGCTTGAATAGATCCCGAGGGACAACACAGGCTCCCAAAGGAGTTTATCACATCCAGTACCACCACCAGCAGAGGTAACAATAGAACTGGAAGTACTCAGGGTACGTTCAACGCGCCAATCCACGCTCAGTTGGTTGTAGGCGATCCGAAAACAGGCTAATGTTCACTTTTTGCACACGCCTGACATTCTATTTGGCCATAAAATGTTCTTGTCATTCTCAGAAGCGGAAAAAAGTTGCCCGCAAAAGATCGATCCGTGTGCGCCAATCCTCATCTGAGCATGTACTACATCGTGCAAAAGTAAAACTGCGATCAAATGCTGAGATGAGGGGAAAGTAAGAGGAGAAATTAGCTGTAGGTTTTCTTCTCCAGTTTTCGTCACAGGTCAGCTTTGAGATTCAGCACATCGCTCGAATGTTTGGACAAAACCCCGATTTCCCTCCCCACGGAAATGTGGAATTTGTCCTTGGAACCCTTGTTTGATAATGGTCAAAATCAACGGGCTGTTTGTTGCGTAAGAGGAATCTAGAGTATGGTGTAAGACGGTGGCATGGTGCTGGTGCCTAATCCTCCATGAAAACATGGTGAAGGTGGCGCCATATTAGTGGGAACTACCGCTGGTTCAAAACTTATATCGAAGGTAAAGCGAAAAATGGTAGCTAGAATGCGCCAAGAACAATGTGGGTCAGAATTTTGATATTATAAATGACCTTACATGTAGAGGTACACGATTTGAAACAATCTTTTCACACTGATATTTATTAATAAACTACGAGCCCGGGGGAGCATTAAATTTTGAAATATCTAGAATCACCGAAACAGAAGCCCAGAGACGCTTGATGTCACTTTGGTTGATCTCTAAACCTACTCTATATCAAACGGAGTATACGTGCGATTGTGGTGCACGTTCCATTGAAGGCCAGCCTTGAAAATCGATCAAACTAAGCTATAAAGTGACTTCAGATCCGCGAAGTTTGGACGCTACTTGGCAAAATCATAGCGATCTCTGTGGGTACTTGGCCCTCCAGTGTACGATCTCATAACTTCCACACCCTTCTTCACTGAGCATTTTTCTATCGCACTGTACCCATCCAATCCTTGGGTAAATTGGTATCGTGGACGCCTTCGGTGGTCATAAAAACGTAGAGTGTCTGAATATCATTGAAAAAAATGGTTGATCATGTCGCAATGGGTGCAAGCACACGTCACCCAAACAACTTTTGAATTTGTGTGTAAATTTTAAAAGTAGGACGCTAGAGCTAAAACGTATATGTACGGGCAGTTCTGGCGGAGAGGCAGCAAACTAAAATAAATGATGTAGAAGGTCATACGTTTTTATCACGATTATTTTTCACGCTGTAAAGCCAGTTCTCCGTTTTGTTTTTTTTTTTTACTTTTGTCAAAAATTTTCTGATCTAACCAACCTAGGTGTCAGCCTTGAATGCCATAGCTAGCAGTATCAGCTCTCAACTAGCATTATGACATGGAATTGTACGAAGTGGGGCTCTTTATTTAAGCCCATATCTCCAAATCAGAAGGTATTGAACCGATGATATACCGTGGGAAGTTTGGAAAGGAAACATTCCACCTGAATGCATTGCTCTCTACGTAGTATTCATCTAGGTGCTTCACACTCACATTAGAAGAGAGTATGAAGGCAATGTTTTGTCATTGAAGAAATAAATATTCCAAGTTACAAGGACGGACCGGTGCTTTAGTTGGTGTAGTGAAGCCGTTTCAGGCACATCCCATTATGCTACAGCTCAATGTCTAGCTCAGTGTGTCCCAGAACCCCCACGAAAAATCAAAGGTTTTGAAAATTTTCTCCCATTACTTTTTTCTCCACCTACTAGCACGAACAGAGTCATTCCGGTAAGGTTGGAAGAGTTTTGGTGATATTTATTTGTTCGCTCATACATCTGTTTACGCCTACAGTGATTTCTACATTTTTTCTCACTTCATGCAATCGTGGATCACGGCTAACATGTGAGCATTTTTTTTTGCAATTTCATTGTATTTGTTGTGAAATTCACAGGGAATTTAAAGTTTTTGCTTTTCCACTTGAAACGGGGATCAAGCTGGGTACGCCACGCGTCCAGTTGAGGCACAGAGAAATCCAAGATCCTCATGCCACTGTTCTTTTCTTTCAAATCAGTTTGACTCACGCTCCCAAAGCGGAAATAAGCCTAACTGTACTAACTAAACTAACCTAACTCGTAGAGGGCGGGGTTGTCGGCGCAGGTGGAAAACACTTTTTGATGTCATGTATTCCATCAGGTTTATTCATGAATTTTATTGTGACAAAGTCGTGTTTCGGAATAATATAAATTCTCAATTACGCCACCGATCTAGTATCCCTTATGTCTCTTCAGTATGATTCTCGTTCCCATTTTGTCTAAAAACTCAGCAGCTGGAAAAACGCTGTAACAACAGGTAACATCAGCCGGTAATGTTCTCACATGACCGGTCCCTGCTTCTACTGAGCAGGCACTTGACTCGGTCGCTTTATAAGGGGACCAGAAGTAGATGGGAAATTCCGGAGCTGCCACCCGTGTAAGTATCCATGATCAGTGACGTTCTCACTTCAGGAAAGTTGTGCGTCAGTGAAATAGCAGACGTTCACAAATATTATGGATATTTGTCTTCGATTCTGATCTCCCTTTCCTGTATTCTATAAGCTAACTAGTTACATGAACCGAACCCTGAGGCCCATCGCACATGCGATTCCGGTGCGCGGCTAAGCGTACCGCGTTCTGAGCTATAAACAACCTTACACTGTAGGTAATCGTTTTAATTTCGATATCCAAAGCGACACAAGTACAAATCCCCGTAAAATAAGCAAATAAATGAGTGGGTATCTGAGCGAACGAGTCAGTGCCTTTCCACTATTTTAGGTTGAGGACAGAGAAATGGAAAAAAAATTGCATCCAAGCCCTTCTTAACTTTTTCGAAAGTACAGTCCTTGTCGAAAAGATAGACGGATTCCGTGACTGCGGAAACGCGGTGGGACCCGAACGAGGGATGAGGAGAGAGCATGCTCCAAGTGAGAGGGTGCAGTAGGTCCCAACGCGATTGTGCGGCCGCGACGATATGAAACCGCACGCGCAATCCGTCTATCTTTTCGACAAGGACTGTATATCTCAGGTAACTGCGAGCAAGCGTTTGAAATCTCAGATATTGCTCCGGGTGAATAGGTTATCTATTCCCTGTTATCAGGATTACTCAAGCAGCGGATAAACTCACAAAGGTATCCCTATTTAGAAGTTATCCAAGTCAGCGAGCTCTTCCTAGCCCAAAAAGACTATGAGGTGAAGAATGGAATATTCAGAGAATAGCAAGCCATGACAGTAAGGGAGATTGGTTGCCGAAGAAGTGCCTGCTGGTTTGGTGCAGGGCTTTTCTCCAGAAAGAAAAATGGAACACTTGGCACGTGAATTAAAAGGGACAGAGCACAATCTTCTTTCTTTTGCCTCATTCCTTCAATGGTGCTCACCAGGGCTTGGGACCATGAAATGTTAGCCAGGCAAGCAAACGATGGTTGGTGCTTGCCCCCTATCCTGAAGGTTACATAATGTGGGGAGGCGCAGGACTTGGAGGTTGGTTTGCTAACCTGATTCCGCTTCATTAATCGTTCATGAATCCTAGCCCATTTTCCGAAATGTGACTATCCAAAGCAGGAGCAGCACGTCCCGAACATTGCCATGAAATGCACTGCTATGTTACTGACCCCAGTTCTTTCCGAGTTGCAGCACATCAGATCGGAATACAGGGCTCCTCAAACGCAGCGTTTTACACTTGAAGCTATATCCTCAACAAAGAGCGAGTCCCAGCCGCTCAGCAGCCATAAGGCAGTACTCTCGATGCTATAAGCTATCCCCCACCACATCACTACGACAAGCTTGAACAAAACATGACTCTTCCATTACTCTCTCATCAACGTCGTATTTGTGGCCCCTGCAGAACTTCGGGAGATGCGGAAAGTGTCGTTGACGTTGAATTTGCAATGAGTTTCGATCACATATACGTTACGCGAATCCCATACAAAATTCCTGTACCCTGATCCAACTTTAGAATGTAGGTTATCGAGTTGTACATGAGACTTGAATGACTAGTTTTATCTGGAAACGTCTTTGTCTAACTCGCTAAAGCTCACATGATATGTGCATTTATGTATAACGTTACAGCTACATGCGATTAGTATACTCAGGAATTTGGATATATGTTCTCGTAAAAGGAATCATTTTAACCTGATAAAAATTTTCGTTTTCTGACAAGATGGTGGAACTTCAGATGCGAGATTTATACCCTCAGTGCTTCAAAGGTCTTCATGTGAAACCATTGTCTACCACGGTTTTCTCATGGTTTATTCATGCAGTATGCATAGCTTGTTCTATTCGGACCTTAATTATTCAATGGATTCCAAGGTTCCAGAAAATTATTCAATGGATTCCAAGGTTCCAGAAACTTTTGAGATGACTTTACGTGGATCCAATTCATATTTCCAGGTCCGATTGTAACAAAGCAGAGCGTTGCTGCACCATCAAAAACCAAACCGGATGATTTACGTTTAATTACCCAAGTTTGAGGTGCACGTTAACGGGGCGCAGCAACTACAAGGAGCTCCCCAAAAGGAAGCTGTATTAAGCAGCAGAACAGGTTGGTTGATTTTTTTTTGTCATTTTCTACTTCTCAAGACCACCACTCACTACTGGTGAGTTCCGGTGGTGGCCTTATTTCTTTTCTATTTCTCCGTCTAGTGGAAGGAACGAACGAGTTTTTGTTTTTGTTTATTAGAACAGAGTTCCGCTAATTCTTATTTTATGTAAATGCTACTATTTTATACCTTTCGTTTCAGGTGCGTTACTCAGCAACTCTTCTGCATCGCTTTTTTTTGGCTTACTCGCTGACAGCAATTTACTCCGTAGTGTAGGAGAGACACTGCCACACATAAATCGAAGAAACTAGTTACGCGATGTGGCTTTTAAGGTAGCTGGGGCTAGCCAGCTATGGCTCCTTGTGAGGTGCACACATACACTCTGTTCAGTAAAAGTTCCGAAATTCCTCTACATTAACATGTATAATTCTACTCACGTATATTGATTAAGACATCCATCAGAAATCAAAATTGGAAGAAGAAAAGAATACAATGCACTAAAGTAAGTCGTGCAACTGTCTCGTAAAGTGTGAATATCCATAAAACAGTGTAAATAACGTATTTTTCATTTAACGTAATAACGAGTGTATTAAAATACTGAATTTTTATGACCTTCGTGGTGATTCAATAACGAATGCACCATTTGCCAGTACTAGAAACATTTCTCAACAGTGGCGGACGCAGAAATTGGGCGAGAGGGGGGGAGCGGGGGAGGGGGCGTGGGAAAAAAAGTGGGGTCTCCGCCGCCTTGGTGACCCAGATGGAAAATAAAATTAATAAAAATATCAATTATAATAATAAGTAGCGAATAAAAATTATATTAAAAGCAATAATAAAAATATCTCTGTATTGCAACAACGAGAGATTATCTTCCTGCACAAACCGTTCCCAACGGAGTTAGAAATCTCAAAAAATAATCCTCGCCAGAAATTCCTGTTTTTGGAATATGCTCTTTCATGTACAAATTATTCGTCGTTGATGAACCACAACCATGAAGAGATCATAAAGAATGAATATCTCTACCTGTAACGATACTGTAGCCAAAAGCATGTTGTTTGAAGTGTGGAGCCTTGCACATTGGTGAAACAGGCTGTGTGTTTGGCACACGTATGAAGGAACACCTACGACAAACGACAAGGAAGCTTAACATCTGCGCTAGGTAGACCTAAACATGAGAAGCATGGCGGCGTTGATTACGATGTGATGTGCAGAATCCTCACACATGAAACGAAAATCTCGGCGAGGAAGGCGTTCGAAGCATTTTGGATTTTTACAAAAAATCCGAGCATGAATAACAGGAACGATCCCTGTCAATTACTGATGACTTCCTCCGCATTGTTTCACTATGTGAGCTGCATGGATAAGCAGGGCTGATATACCATCTGCGGAACCGGATGACACTCACTTGTACTGTCATGATCGGTGCATGTGGGCAACCGCAGAAAAACGATAGACTTGAAGGTTTTGTTTTCAACTGCCTACAAGGGCTACCTTTGGTGCAGCCACAACATAATGCACTGGCCAGGAGGGAAGAGACGTTCGGTGGCTACGTGTTTCGGTCGCTCGAAGGGGGCTTCGATTTGGTTTTGATCACACGAAACCTCAGGTACTTTCAGCGGACGATCCGCGTGCCAAATCATTGGTTGCGGACGGGCCGCGGACCCAAAATGTGGGCGGGACGATGCAGCGGACCATCCGCGTGCCAATTCTGAAAGCTGACCATCCGCGCACCTTAATTTTCGCGTGAAATGTGAAGGATCGGGACGGGCTATTGCACAAATTTGTTCATTTCGATTAATTGCAACTGGAATAGCCGCGAATTGGTAGGAGCTCTTGTTTTCGCGATCGTTGCTGTATTTCTCCTTCTTTTGTCTAACTCGTATCTAAATCTACAACCGGCTGCGAAAGGCGCGCCCCATGGCCCAATGCCAATGCGGCGCCAAATTTGAAAATGCGTACCAAATTGCACATGATGAATGTGCTGACAACGGGTATACGGTATATTTCTGTATTGTTGATTTAGATTTTGTTGTGAGACATGCAGCCTCACTCAAGAAACCTCCCAACGATAGGTTCAATAGGAAGCACTAGTGGAGGAAGAGGAGGAACGCTTCTCAGGGGACTATTTTAGGTACGGCAGTGTATCTGCGGTTACAAATATGTTAGATGGGTTTGGTTTTCACTCTGTAGCAGTTAATTATGTAGAGCCTACGAAATGAATTCCCTTTCTACTTCGCTGCACAGAATTGCTTATTGTCATTCTGTCAATATGTTGCCACCAGTTCTATCCTGACCAGCGTAGTTCCCGCTCTGTTTTAATTAGAAAATACCTCGACCTGGATCTAGAAAAATTTGCCTGAGAAGGAAGAATCCCCCACAAGTAGCGTTTAGCATCTTGCAAGAACGCCAACTAAGTGACTTCTTAGCTGGTCCCATCATCAAGAACGAAATTTTCCTGTAGGCAAGATGTTTCCTGTCGAAGCACACGAGACGCTGAATACTCAGGAGTTTGTTTGTTGAAAACTGAAACCTAGATAGAACAAAGCCTGAGAGGAATATCCCAATCACAGAGTGCATCCGCAATTGTATCTTACAAGACTATGTACTTATTCCTTTCTGCTCAGGTATTCCATTTAGCTGGACATTTAATGCTTCCCAACTTCCGTGCCTATGGAACAGAGTCAGCAAGTGTTAGTTCAACAGTCAGATGTGGAATATACAGGAAGCTCCAAATGTCCGCAGTCAAGAGGGCGTGGCCACGGCGCGGCTCCTTGATCAGACACAGGCGCTCTCTATGCTGCCTCTGGCTTCTCTGACTCTGCAGCCAACCAGTGGCAGCATGCCGAGCGCCTGTGTCTCTGCCTAAAGCCGCGTCGTGGCCACGTCCCTCTTGACTGCGGACATTTGGAGCTTCCTGTAATTGTTGAGAGCATTAGAGCTGAGTTCCGCAATGGGGATGACAGTTCCGGTGTAAAATAGGGGTGTAATCGGGATTAGCACTCCTTATTTCATACCATTGCTGAATTCTGTGATTTTCATTGCTGCCTATTATGATTGCTAACGGAATAAAATTAATGCGAATATCTTAATCACTAAAACTCGACTTCTCCCAGTTCTGATCACAAAATAACCTTCCGAATCGTAACATCATCGTAACTTTGAAATATCATGAACGTGCGAACTGTAAGTCTATCTGGAAGAAGCTGTAGGAAATCTAATCAATAGCTGCAACAAACTATTTGAGCAGCCAATTCACTGCTCTTCTAAGAATCAATCCGGAGAGGCGTCTTTTTGCTGGCCTTTGTGAAATTTCTACTGTTGGTCAACCAGCGCAATGTCCTTCCGTAGTTCAAAAATGCATTGATTTTGAACACCTAACACATCCTTCCCACGAGATTTAGTGTGCATTTTCACATTTAGCGCCGCATTGGCATTGGTCCATGGAGCGCGCCTTTCGCAGCCGGTTGTAGATTTAGATACGAGTCTTTTGTCTACCGTAAGTATTCGCTGTTTGTCTATTCGTTGTATGTTCTGAGGATTAGTAAAACACTTCAATTTGTGCTGATGTTGCTTTGATAAAACCACTCCTCGTATCGAGCTCTTCCACTCACAACAAAACCTGCAGTTGAGCAACATCTCAGCCAAAGGAAACCTTTAGTGGCCAGAATGTTTATCAAGGTCAACCTTCTGGGTCTCGAGACTTGCAGGGAGCAAATTCACCACTTTACGCTGAACTGGTTCCCATAAAGTATGGAAAATAGCCGAGTTTCTAATTTCTTCCCCATGTAGCCGAATTTCTAATTTCTTCCTCATGTTAGGCCTTCCTGATCAGAATTTGTGACCAAGATTCGTATTAATATAATCCCGCCATTTCTCAAACTTTATCCTATACATTTTAGCCACCACAACTACATTGCTCAATCCTCAGGCAACGTGACTGCAACCCCAGAGACCCCAGAGATAGAAAGAGAGGAAGAGCATGATTGCGGTATGCATAAACGTTCATTACCTTTTCCTACCCCTACTATTGAATAGTTGCAGCGAATGTGAACGTGCGTCCGTAGTATAATGTCAATTTGAATCCGCAGATTTCCCAGGAAGCTCCCGTTGAAATGTTATACGACTGTGTGGCACATGGTGAATTAACTTGTTCGAAGCAGCGAGACCGGTGCATAATGAGATGGTTAAAGGAAGGCTTCATCTTCTCGGTGAGTTCCCAAATTGTAACTTGTCTTTTTTTCTTTCTTGCCTTGTCTTCAGAGAAAAACTTGAATTTCTATCAAACTAGGAGTTCATTCAACCCAACTGCGCTAATGGCATTGTCACGTTGGTCTGTGATGGTTTGGACAATTGGAAAGGACATTCGAAGTTACGCCTATTCCGACAGCGGAAGTACCCGATTCAGATGGATCCCTAATAATGTGAGTGTAGTTTTCTTATCCACATCCGTTTTATTCGCCCTATCTTTATTCTTCTTCTGTAACTTTTCCTGCGCTGCATTCCCTTTGCATAAACTACATTTTTTTAGCGCCAGTCGAAATCTCTCTCGAGGGATCAGTTACTCAACGAAGAGAACGACATCCACAATGACGTAGACGTCCAGTACTAAACCAATGCAATGCACTGCTCCAATTGTTTTGTTTTGTCTCAGCTTAACTTTATCAAACAAATTTTACTGCTCGAAGGAGAATGCTTTTTTTTGTGGAAAAGTAACTTGATTGAACAAATTGTACTATTTGAAGGAAAATATTTTGTATTTCTTGGGGAAAAATGAAGCCTTAACAAGTAAATCTCGTAATGTTTGCAATGTTTCTACTTACTTGTTTTGAATAGTAGGTGTTCATGCTGTTAAGGTTGCGGTCATGAAGAACGATAGGTCGTGACAACTACTAGCTGCACCGCGCATCCCATGTAAGAGATGCCACGCCCACCTCGCACGATGTGCATGCTAGCGTATCCTGTACAAGGGACCGAAGCCTTTGTTTGCTTCAGGACTACACTGAATGTAAATTTTCGGGATTCGGAGCAAAAACGTAATAATCCGTAATGACTTTGCGTCACATTTTAACGAAAGTTGAGCATTATCTTCTTCTGCCTTGTCGAATTTTGTATAAATAAGTCATAAACATCCTAAGCAGTGGAAGATAGCTAAAATACTCGTAACAGTTTGCGACAGTGAATCTCTGTATCTATCTAGGGGCGTGGCTACAGTTGCAGGAATATTTACACACGGGTTCGTAACAGCCAACTATTGCCAGCTATCGTTCTTCCTGGCATACACCCGAGCTAACTGTCAGGGTTTATAAAAGTAAGCGCTTGTTGTAAGCCTCCTTGTATACCATGCTATTTCATACATTGGCAATCACATATGGAAATATAATCCACAAACACATTAGGATAAAAGCATCTTGATTAGGAATACACCACGCACTTCATTATATTGGCCATTTGCTCGATGCATTTGGTAGATTGATTTTTCTGCACATTGCAGAAAACAGAACCAAGCTATCCATTCGTTCTCAAAGGTGCGCGCGGCTGGTCCTGGAATGGGTGCGCGGCTCGTCCGCTAGCGTGCAACAGCGGACGGCCCGCGCACCCAAGTCCTGCCCAATTCTCAACCCTTACGCGGGTCGTCCTGTATGGGTGCGCGCGCCGCCCGCTGGAAGTATAGTCTGGTAGGCCACAACGCGCACCAGGGTGGACTTTGTGTGCAATTGCGACCGCAGTGGTATCGGCCTGCCGACCAGCCGGTTCCATGGGAGACAGCATCGAAACATCAAAATGGAAGGAATCACATCACCTACATATCAAAAACATACCAAAACTTATAAAAGAAAGCCTAAAAATGGATCGAAAAGCCGATCGCCCGGTCAAAACCACTGCGGTCGCAATTGCACACAAAGTTCACTCTGGTGCGCGTTCTGGAGCCGTATGCATACCTCCCCCCAGTGGGGAGCGCTCTCCCAACTTCTCCCAGCTGGGAGCATCTCCCAGCTGGGAAAAGCTGGGAGCACCCACGATGCATACATGTTGGGAATATGTTGGGAGACTCCCGACGCAACATTGCAGATTTTTTTCAAATTGTCATCGCGCGCCAACATTTACATATCAGTTTCATTGTTTGATTCAATATTTAATTTGTTCGTATTAGTGCCTGATGTGATGCCTTTTCCTATTTTGCCGCATACAGTTACTCGTTTGTCGACCAACGTGTTTACTGCCTATAACTGCTGAAATTTGTTCTTTCTTTCCAGAGTTTCCCTTCTCAGATATGGACGAGCAGGATCACCACTATTATGGTGCGGATGAAGATGATCTAGATGTAATTTACAAAGAAGAAGTTGAGGAGTACACACCGAACTTCTCGCCAGAGCTACATACATCGATGAACAATCCACCGGTCAGTTTCTACCCAACAACATTGCGATTCTTTCTGCCCAAAATTTCCAAAGGATACTGGTCCCCTAGTCATTCTCCCTTTTTTGATGCATTGCCCAAATGACCCTCCTACCTCCTCTTATCAGGTTGTAGGTGGATTCATCGATTGAAAACCCGCTTTCTTTTGGGGAAGCGATGGCAGAAACAAATAAGTTGTCGGCTCTCATAGTTGGCATGTCCATGCGCGCGCATTAAAAGAATCTAGTCATTTGTTGAACTGGAGACACTCCTTTTTTTGCTATTTTAATGGCCGCAAATGCTTTTAGGGCCCTTGCAAAATAGCCGCGCCACTCGTTGAGGAGGAAGTGCGTTTGATAATGGAGCGATATGTTGAGAACTATGAGATATACCACCATAATTTTTCCGGAGGAGGTCGACAAGGATATCCTGTCGGTTCCCTATTGGTGTGCCCAACACTGAAGTTACGTGATAGTGAATATTGATTAGTTTAGGAGAAAAAAAAAGTTTCTCGACGAACTTACCAATGATGTCAACGCGCTGGGTTACGGACTGAGGAGTAGCAAACAGATAGACCAGAAGATTAGAGATGAACTTAAAATTGTCAAGCGATATGAAAACGCGCTTGTAAGTTGAATGTTGGAAATTAATAGGTACAAAGAGTGTTCTAATAAGGAGCATTCAGAAAACCGAGGCAGCAAAAACTGGTGGTGGCATTGCGAAACTACCACCTTTCACCAATGTACAAAAATTTGTGCACGAAGCTCTTGAAAGTAAGCCGCGGGTTGGTGGTATTGCAGGGGGGGGCAGGAGGTTGGGGGCAAAAAGGTAGCCTTTCCAGCTTTACTTCTATCACGTAGAGAGTCTATATTACTACAGGGTTACAGTTTCAGTGTGATGACTTCGTAAATGAATGCGTCATCGAAAATGATCAAGAAAACAAACCACCTCGCAAAAAAGTGAAACTATTGGATGCATCAGAAGAGAAGTGAGTGATTTACACTTGAGACTCGTACGATTTTGTTAAGCCAACGATACGATTCAGGAACCGTAATCTGCACATCAAGGAGGATCTGCTAGCAGGGGTGATCAGAGTGATCAACTTGAAGTTGGACAACTTGCGCAAAGAACGCGAATTGCTTGAAATCAAGCTCGACTATTGGAAGAAAAAAGCCTCCGTGTAGTTTTTTTTTTTTGTTCACAATTATTCTTCACTTGTTGTTACGGTTATTCTTTACGGCTTAGTGAAGATTCGTCATGATTCCATATCTTTATTGCTAGCGTGTATCTTCTGATTTGGAATGAATGAAGTGATCCATATCTTTTTCATTGTTTAGAAATATTCTTCGATGATCTTGTGCATGAAAGCTTTTGCTCTGGCGACATCGTTTTTGGAGCCTTCCTTGTCTGGCGTGCATATGTAGTCTTCTTCTTCTTCGCCATCGTAGTTAGGTGGGGGGTCATAATCCTCAGCTTCTCTTTCTCCGATTGCCATATTCCGCAGAATACAGCACGCAACTATTATTTCACCAGCCCTTCTCGGTTCGTACCTAAAAGACAATGTGAATTTTTATGACATGGAGGTAGTCCTTCTGGAAATACCTGCATTCTCCATGGAAGATATGAAATTGTCTTTTCAGAGCACCGAAGCAGTGCTCCACTTTCGCTCTCGCGCTACAGACAGCGCGATTGTAGCGTGTTTCTGAAATACTGTGCCCCCAGGAATCGCCACGAAATACTTTGGAAATAACTACCTTTTCATTTTTTGGGGCGCCCAATGGTTTTAGAAGGAAAGTCTTCGCCGCGTAGGCGGAATCGCCGAGAACAACACCTTGTAATTCTCCAGTTTTCAACTGCGTGTAAAGCGATGATGTCTTGAATACTCTGGAGTCGTGAGCTGACCCTGGCCATTTTGTGGATACCCAGCGGATCCTTCCATTAAAATCTGCGATTACTCCGGCGTTTATGCTATGAAACCTCTTCCTGTTGATATAGTCTTCCTTATTTAAGTGCGGCGCTTGGATTGGAATGTGAGTGCCATCTATGGCACCTACGACTCCTGGCAGACGATATTTTTCATAGTAGAGTCTTCTTAACTCTCTTCTCTCCCGTTCTGAAGGCCAGTATATATAATCACAGGCACGCTTGTTGACAGTTTGAAGGAAGTTGTGGGGAGTTCTTGCCACAGTCGCTTGATTACAACCAGCTATGCGGGCACTATCCGCCTGCATCACGTTTCTTCCTAGCAAGTGTATGGACATGGCAACTTGGTCGGCAACGGGTAGATCGCTCCTTCTGCTTGTTGGATGCAGTAAGTCCTACTCGAGTAGTCCACATATCTTGAAGAAAGCATTGCGCGTAAAGCGGTAGTCCTTTCGGAATTCTTCATCAGATAAAGTCTCATACGGCTTCGTGCGATCTCTAAAAATCCGCAGGGCTCTCTGACTTCCTTCTTCTTCCATCACTTCAATGACGCGTAGTACATCCATAATTTCTGAAACAAATCACAGCTGACGGAGCAGTTTCGCACAAGAATTAGGGATTCCTAGTTTGATGCTTTGAAGCTGACTACAAAAAAAGCGTGGTCATTAAACAAAACGCATGAAATATGTGGCACTTGGACATCGTACAAACCTGCCTCACGGAATGACGTTTGCGTACAAAATAGTGACAAAGATGAAAGAGTTAGTTAATTCACAACCTTCTCAACGAAAGCTGCTAGATGCAAACTCCTGCAAAAAACACTCCTCAAGAAAAAAGGAAGAACAAAAACGAGAAAGAGATATTGATTTACACAAACTCGCCTCACAGTTTGAGTATGAAATATGACAGAGATGAAAGAGCTATTCAATTCATAGCTTCTTCAACGAAAACTGCTAGATGCAAATTCCTGCAAAAAAAAGACTCCTAAAGAAAGAAAGAAGAACAAAAACGAGAAAGCGATATTGATTTATGTAGGACGGTGGTGCAATTCATACTGGATGATTACATTCACTGTCGCCGCGAACTCATTTGAGACTGAGATGTGTCCGCGCTGCAACTGAGACTATCCTTCATCATATGAAGGCTATCCTTCGTCCAGTATTTCATTTCAATCTCGAGACTTTAAGACCATCCTTCACCCAGTATGAATTGCCCTTGTGAAGAACGTCTAGCGATATCAAAGAAACAAATTGAAAAGTTAAAAAAAAACCTCTGGAAATTCCTGATCCAGCAGTGTGGGCAGGCTGAGAGTTTTTCCACAGGAAGACGAATTGATCTTCTGAAGAAAAAAAATCATTTTGCTGGCATGTACTCTTTGGACTGAATAGCCTACTGCGAAAGGAAAAATACCAGCCAAAATTACACGCAGAGTGATCACATCAACGCAAATATCGCAATAATGCATGAAAAATCCATGAAAACAAAGAAAATGCAGGAGATCATCTAATTGTTTGATGGTTCAATGCCATATTCCCGACTTCTCCCCTACTAAGAAGTAAGGGAGCGTTACGGGCAATCTTGGGAGATGTTGGGAGCCTCCCACTCCCACTCCCAACATGGTATGCATACAGGGAGTTAGGCTGGGAGGCTCCCACTCCTAGCTTGGGAGCACTTGGGAGGAGGTATGCATACGGCTCCTGGGCTACAGGCGGTTCAGAAATGAGTCGGTACTGGTGCATTTTTGCGTAAAGAGATTAGAGAGGCCTTTCGCAAGTCGTGCATGTTCAAGCTTGTTAATGACAGTGACATTTACATGTTAGAAAGGGTCCCGGAAATGATGTGGGAGTACGTGGAGCACATGACTTCGAAAAGTGGCATACCGACTCCACGATGAATGGACTGTACCAGACTGTACCTCAGACGCGCGTGGTAAAGCCTAAACATTAATCGCAACTATATTTCTCCTAGTAGGCTACTATGCACATACCGCTAACGCACGCAGGGGGAGGCACCCCCCTTCCCGAGAATGGGCCGCCAAATTTTTGAAATTACTTTGCAATACAAATAAAAATCCTGTATTAGTTTGTTTTCAATTGTTTACTTTCGTTATTGTTTTTAAAACAAATTGTATTAGCTATTTATTATCATGAAATATTTTATTAATTTTATTATAAGGGGCTGCGCGACAAGAGGTACGCTGCTGGCCTGTGATTGGTCGATTCATGTACGCATCGCGGCTGCAGATTTGGAGGGTATGAGCAGTTCTGCGTGAATAGCGACAACTTTTCTAAGCTTGAGTGAGACAGATGAATGTTATCGTAACCCACAAACTGTGGGAAGGTGGCCACCAATGTCATTTAGTGTTTCGAATTTGAAGAAACAACCTGAACTGGAGAAGCATACGCGTGCGGCGCGGTCGCGTGGCGGCGTACGTCTTCACCGCCACCCATTACAAGGAGCGGTGGAGACCCCACTTTCTTTCTCACACCCCCTATCCCCCCGCCCACTTTCTGCTTTCGGGACTGCTATGTACACAATCTCTATAACGAACCATACAAGGAACTCCAAACGGCCGGGTGAATACGGACAGGTGCCGCGGTGGGGCGTGGCACTCCGACTGTCTGCCGCACTCGTCGACCGATAATGCTTTGATGACGCTCTCTGATACTCCCTGCTCAAGGCTGCCGCACCACGGCAGTGGCCCGTACTCACCTGGCTGTTTGAAGTTCCCTGTACGTGTCGAAATGTCGTAAACTATAAGTAGTGTGTGCAGTCTCACGCGAAACAGCAATTTCACGTCCTCGTGTGCGGTACACCATAAAATTAGAAGCAGTACGGATTTCTCATCTGGTTTTGCCAGCAGTATGGAATCGGTGAGTTTTATCGTGATTGCTAAGAAATATTTTCGGGAACTGATATGTTCAATGTTGTTGGAAAAAGCGAATTTTCATGAAGTAGAGCTGTAAGAATCCATCCTAGTCATTTATTTGGCGAAAGGAACCTTTTTCACAGTGAAGTCTTAAGCTTATCGCATAGTGAGTCATGCTTGTTACCGTCAGGGCAGCCTCTGAAGAAGTAAATAATTCGAATTACATAGGGAGATTCTTGCAAGAAATGCCTTGAAATGGGCATGATTTTGCCTAGCTTTTCTTTCCACCATATCTTAATCGCTACACTAGCGATGACTAGGAGGGATTTATCATCAAATTGTTTCGATTAAGGATGAGGATATAACTTATGCGCAAGTTATGCGTAGTGATGCTTACCTCGCCTCTTTGCAAGTGCCGAACTTCAGATGCGAGAAGTCAGATAGGGTGAGCCATTGACTTACGTTAGTAGAGACTATTCCTACATATTTAATTCGGCTCTCTGGCAAAATACCAAGGTTGGCGGCGTTCGTCGCGGGACCCACGTTTGTGCACACACTGCTGCCCTTTAAACGAACGTGTTCTCATGGCATAACATATTATGGAACAAGATATACGGCAGATGGATTGACGTCGTAATAAGTGTTTTTAAAGGAACATCTTGTGCAAGTATCGTAAGGCTTCTGTTTATCCGGGCTTTTAGAGAATGTCTGGTCTTGCTTGATCAAATGCTATTTTAAAGACAAAAACTAACATGCCACTCACAGTTCTGTTGCTGATACGTTTGAGAAACGTAGTTTCGGTATTGACATTTTAGGAAGCCATATGAATAGGGATATCCAAAGACCACTTGCTACCCGTCGTTGCACACTACTCCATCACTAAGATATCTGTTTATTCGACGATTTCACCAAGTGAACAAACAGCCGATATGTTTGTATTTGCAGCGGAATTCTGGCAATCGTTTGCTCTTTTCAGTTGTACTTTCGGGTTTCATGGGCTTGGTTCAAATTGCTGGCTTTGAAAAGGCCTTTTCCGGTAGACTAGCGCTAGCTTTAGTTTGATGTCACATTCATAATTTTATCCACCAATTTCTCTCCTATCAGGCTGGTGCGAAATTAACGATGCCGCGGAACCGATGCGAACCCCTCGCGACGTTGTAAACGGGTGCGTCTGAGTTGCCTCAGCTATAAGGGGAAGGCATGCTTGGCGACGGCGATGTTGTCGCGGGTTGTTGGCACGATGCTAGCGACGCGATCTACCGTTGGCCGCCCATTCTTCACGAAAAACTGCACATTTTTATGGGGTCCAGCCATTGAAAATCAGGGCATCGCGATGACCGAGCATGGCATGGGAGCGACGTGTCCGCGATGTCATCGCGCGGGATAGCTGTCACATTTTCACGAAAGGAGCGGCACAGCCAAGGATGGTGTGAGCTAAAACGGCGGATTTTGAACAGATTGTGATTGCTCCGCGACGCGATGGTCGTCAAGCATGCCTTCCCCTATAGTCTGTCCGAAACGACGAGTCCGCTCACGCACGCGGGGATCCAGAGGCTGCCACGCTTGCCAGCACTCCACGTCATCACCTCGAATCTGCGTATCACGTTTCATCGTAATCTTCATGATATCCACCAATAATATGGCTGTCACGTGTTCGACTTGGCAGCCAACAGCATACGTTCCAGTCGCGCCGCTTCTCGATCCCCGCGTGCGTGGGCGGACTCGTTTCGGACAGGCTATATGTGACTGACCCTATCACTCATCATACAGACGCACGCGCGTAAAATGCAAACATCTAGTATAAATTGCCCTTGTCTCTGGTTATCCCTAAAAACCAGATGTTGGCCAACGATACATATGCTATGGGTAACGGTAGGGAGAAAGCTTAGTAGATGTAAACCTACTTGAGCACAGCTTTTCCTGTCTCTGCCGTATATCTTGTTCCATAACATGTTATGCCTTGAGAACACGTTCGTTTAAAGGGCAGCAGTGTTTGCACGAACGTGGGTCCCGCGACGAACGCCGCCAACCTTGGCATTTTGCCAGGGAGCCGAATTAGATATGTAGGAATAGTCTCCACTACTTACGTTATAGACGAAACATATTGTTTTTTAGGAACGAAACATAGTTTTAGGAGCAGCTAAAAATGCATTTGCTTTGCTCAATGCTTTGCTGCCCGAGACAGATCGAGGATGATGAAACTGTATCTGCTGAGAAAGTCAATAAGAATATGTGGTGGTTGAATTCATTTGTTCTTCTACGTAGTGTTCTGTTGCATCGTGTTTTTTTTTGTGGGATGAAATTGACATTGAGTACTTGGGTAGTTAATCTTATCATTTAGTGATGTTTCGCGCAATTTCCTGAACCTCTACACCGTAGGAAGGGCAGCGACGGATAGCGATAAAGTGGAATCGGAGCGAATCTGCAAGAATTTGGTAAGTCTATGCAAGCTCACTGTTAAACCTACAATGAAAGAGGGAAGACTGCAGCGGAGACTTGTCCAAACCCGCCCATTCGTTGCGGGACCAGGCAGCACATCAAACTGGAGACTGTTTGACTCATGTTAACACCTAGTACTTCAAATGAGCGGTCAGTTTGACACTTAAAGACGAAAAATCGTGTCGTCTTGGAACCTAGGTTCCATTTTGCAGCCATTAGGGCGGAGGAAGCTCTGAACATCAGGGTAGTGTTAAGAGACATTTGGCTAGTAAATGCACTGAACAGCGTTTGCTTGGGAAGTTCCGCTCAGGTGACATGAAGCTCCAAAGTGAGCCTTATGATGAACCTGGATATTTAGGTACTCAAGGCAATATGACTATAAAAGTGGTTCGGTAAACGAATTTTTCCCAGTTTGACCCTCAAAAATGGGTACCAAATTTTGACCATTTTTCACAAATCCACGCTGCTTAAGCCAGGGGAGCAGAGGTGAGGACCTACCTGCCACTCACTATACTGGGCAAACCTTGCTCTCTTTGACCACAACTCCTTTCAGGGATTAGCTCACTTCTTGCTCGAGAAAATGTTAAATTTTCAACATGATGTTGAAAACGCTGTTCGGCACATGATTGCTACTACAGTCTTTCTCAAAAATTCTTGCCTCAGGCTGAACCACGCGTCAGCTTAGCCACGTCACACCACGTATGATAATGCATAGGTGATGCGGCGTGGCTTATCAGATGGGCGGTGAAGCGTGAGGCAAGTGTTTTTGAGAAGGACTGTAGCTTTCCACGTTTCCAAGCTGTTGGCGCAGTCAAGCTGCAGTTGAGATGGCAAGGCTGTGGAGATAGTACAGGACGATATTCGGATATTTTATACTGCATTTTGCTCTAGAAAAAACTCGAAATCTTCTTACCCCAAATCGGACATTTCATGCTTGAGGACCTAATATATGTATTCGTAAAAAAGTCATAATTCTTTGTTGTAGTGTCTTTATGGTTCGTAATATCACACTGCAGAACCCTTCTTCCTTTTTTCACACTCAAACACTAACTTTTGCGCGTGCCTTACTGCGCTTGTGAAATCCTAGTGTATCTGGAGCATCGGAGCCTCTATTCACTTTGCACACATTCCATGATGCCATCCTTACTAAGTGACCCCTCGCCGAATATAGTGCGGGTGTGGAGCGGTGTCATGGCGTCCTTCAATCATGCATTCACTTGCTGCTTCCGAGAAACTAATGGTGTCTTCTGAGAAGTTTACTACTCCCTCGCCTATGTTTATACATTAGGGATCATTTCTTCCTCACTTAACCTGTCTTGGCACCATTTGCTCCTCTTATTGGCGTCTCTGTTAATCATTTCATGCTGTCATTTTCAAGACCTGGTGTGTTGCTAGCACCGGGTAGATCCTTACCTGCTCCTCATCCTCCGTCAGAAAAGGCTGCGACTATCGTACTGTTCGAAGACATACATCCTATGAACTTTCACGTCTTTCTTGTGGTCCATCTTTTAGTATTTATCAATTCTTTATGTTCAACCGTCTTCAGACACTGGAAATGAGGCAAATTTTTCAGGAGCGTGTGTTCCAACTTCCACTATTTGAGAAAGTTGTTGAGATGGACGGTCATGCGAAGTTCAGACCTTTACCTCCTGCATGTATCAAATCTTTATATAATAGGATTCTTCATGGCGGTCAGAGCGCACGTAGAAGGTAATTCTCTCATAAAGACAGTTTCACAGGTCTTTCTATTGTTCAACGACAACTTGGCTTCTTATTCAGAGAGGGCGTAGCAAGATCTAAGAAAGAGCAAGAATGCAACACTCCGGAGGCCATTTACAAAGCCAAAGTTGTTAGTTCCTTTCTTGGCTGTCACAATACCTTGATAAAAGTGTGTCACAAAACACTATTCTCCTGCTCCAGGTGTGCAATTTTTTGCTGGAACTTATTGAGAAGGAAAGAGATCATCAGCAGAGCTATCTGGTTAGTTCCACCTTTCGCTTCTTTGTTTGTCTCTCCTCCTATGCTTTACTCAAGAAATCTACGCAGAAATTTCTGGAATAGTGTAATCTCTGCGTTGCGGGAAAATATCTCGGTGTACTGGTTGTGCTCTTCTCAATGAAAGTGCTACCCTGTGCCTCTCAATGTCTACTCGTTAATTGTATGTATCCAGAACTGTTTTCCGGAAGAAAAGTTAGGCATCAACAAGCATAAGAGGTGTAGTTCTCATCTCTTACACGTAAGGCAGCTCAAATCTAGAATCTAATTGAGACTGGATTCCACTTTCTGCTCATCCTCGAAGTTTTTGCATTCTCAGAATCTTCAGGAGCCGCTAACTGCTAATGTTTTGGTAATTCTTCATGATGTTTCCGAGAACTGGTTATGCAAATGTTACCCTGGGCTGTATCTTTATTGTGGTCCCTCATAATGAGTGATGTTATACCTTATGTATGATGAGCTTCTCACATCTTACATCAGATTGTGTTACCCCACTCATTACCCGCGTAAGTTAAAGAGCGATTGAGAACTAGTCGTCGTGACATGAGATCTCGTTGTTTGAGTCACCGTTCTCATTTAGTGCTGAAATTACGAGGCTTCTCCAAGCACTGTAGATAATTACAATTTCTTTTTACTCCAACAGAGGCTTTTTTCGTTATGTTTGACAAAATATTATTATGTGCAAAATCGTCCACTCATTCCGTTGACCGTAACGTTTTCTTTGCAAGGTGGAGTGGCAGTCAGTTCAAAATAGATATCAAAAGATGTTCACTGACGAGAAAGATGCGGACAAGGAACTGATGGAGATATACAAGTCAAAGTATAGATTGGAGTTTATCCACCCTAGTTTGAATAGCGAGGTGAGTAGACCTCAGGTTCTCTTATTTGGCATTTCTGAGTATTCGACTTATTCTGTAAGTGCTTCAGGTAGTCAAGAACTGGACAGGTCGAAGCTCGATAACTAAGGCTTTATCCTTGCCTATCTTTCATAAAATCTACTGGGAAATAGAAGAAGGTACAGGAATGTTGCGCGTTGGGTTCAAAGACAACATAAGTGAGTTTCCGTTCTTTTTTTCAAACAAATGTGTGTTTCTTTATTGAGAGATATGTTACAGTGTTATACGATGAAGAAGAGTTGGAGAGGGCCGCTGAGGCAATTGAGGCAGCTCGTCTGAGAAAGGAGCAGAGTTGTGGTAAAGTTGAACGGAAAGGAAATGAACAAGATAAAGTGGCTAAACCCAGTGAACTGGAACATGTGACTCCTCTGCGACAACGTCAAGCATCACATGTAAGTGCACCTTAAGCTGTGAACTTTGGCTGTGATTTTCTGAGTATTATATCTCAATTGAATTTACTCTCCTATCGCCTGAAGACAAGATTTTTGTTGTCCCGACTCTTGCTTTCACTTTTGAGAAGCATTTACTAACGGGTGAAAAATCCACTAATTAGGTCAAAGAAGTGGCGCTTTTTCCTTTTGTCTTTGTTTTTTCTACAACTTTAATAAACGATAACATTGGGAGGCGATATAATCCCTTTGATTAGTAAGGACCATTGCTTATCGCATTAGCAGGTTCCTGACACAGAGCCCTCAGAACTCAGGAAGCAGAGATGTTGAAGGACAGAGAGACCAGAATTCTATATTATCATGTTTGGCGAATTTGTTCTTTCATTTTCAATTATTTCTCGACTTATAATTGGAGCGGGTACGTCTCATGTCTACAGGAAACTCCAAACGGCCAGATGAATGCAGAACAGTGCCGCGGTGGTGCGTGGCACTCTGTCTGCTGCATTCGTCGACTGGTAATGCTCTGGTGACGCTCTCTGAAACCTTCTGCACAAGATTGCCGCACCGCGGCACTATTCCGTGTGCTGCGGTTCTAAGAAATAGAACTGAACACATCCAGTAGTCAAGACGAGAGAGGAAGTGAACACATCCTAGGGTATGCTGGTTGTGTCCACTAACGTTCACGGATGACTCTACCAGCACTCCATGAGTTCATTATTATGGGTGCCGAATGTGTCCGCTAAAGTTCGACGAGGCCACGCCCTCTTCAACTACTCGATGTATCATCCAGGAGCCTTGGTGGAGTCAACCGTCGTAGAGACTTTGTGAGCCAGATGTGTTACACCGAACTTTGTGAGTTTGGAGTTCCCTGTACGTCGTGATAGAGCTTGCTTTGCTCTACAATCGAGTTATCACATCTAGATGTCGTACTATGTCCAAACATAATTATGGTTTTGAAATCAAAAGCGACATTTCTTTTGCATCAACCGATTATTTTGTTCTTAAATGTTTTTTCAACTATTCATCCTTGAATCATGTGAATTCTTATTTTGTTAGAGATAGTCTATCTATAGGGCAATTTATACTGAATGCGTGCGACTTACACGAATGCGTTCATATGACGAAGAAAAGAGCCCATTCGCACCGCAGTCGCAGCTCAGATGCACGCGTTTACGGCCTCGCGGCGGCCGCAAGTTCTTTTCATTGAGGATTTGCATGCCGTGTTGACCGGTCTTCATGGGAAATCCCTCGCAAATGGATGCGTGCGACTGACGCGCGACTGACGCACGCAACCAGTGTAAATTACCCTTGCAAAGTACGGAAAACATCTATCGTGATTGCACTCCTCTCAATGGAGGCAGCGCCACATCACTCGTTAATCCACTTTTATCGAGTAGCGCTTAACGCGTATCAACGT
Organism: Ancylostoma caninum; assembly: GCA_037903475.1. NCBI lineage: Eukaryota > Metazoa > Nematoda > Chromadorea > Rhabditida > Ancylostomatidae > Ancylostoma > Ancylostoma caninum. Next base: position 25,538 of record JBAJFG010000511.1, read on the forward strand.
GAGTTAACGAGTGATGTGGCACTTCCTCCATTCGAGAGAGGCAGTCACGGATGGCATCGTTTATATACATATCTTGTCTGAATTTTTGTTTAAACAAAGTTTTTGCTGACGAAGACATTGTTTGTTCCAGTATCTCTTGCGTTGCCTATTCCACAGCCAAGACAAAAATATTATGCCTACAATTCGCTCCATGCATGACCCAGAATCTCTTTATCATATACATATGGATATACCATTTAAGCGCAACCTTTCGTATATTTTAGGTTCCACTTCCTGTTCTTCCTGACGTGGTATCGTCCCCGTTTGCTTCACTGTCGAAGCCTCGTCTGGCTGAGAATCCTGCAACGTCGATTGAGGTGAAAACTGCAAGCTTTCTAGGACCGTTTGCTTGTTCAAGGTTCCTAACACTGTGTAACATGGTGGGAAGTTTGAGTAATACGGTAATCGTTCAGGGACTTAGTGGTGAAGCTCAAGGTAAAGACACGAGTACAGTCCTTTAGATCAGGAGGGAAGGATTTCCGTGCCGCTTAGAATCCTCCACGTCGTTATCTCCAGCAAGCAGATAATGGGTCGACATATTAGAGATGACTGAAGGCAACGTTCGACCGTGACACGCAGTTATGTCTAACATGTTAATCAATGATCTTCTTGTTAGAGATAATGACGTGGGGGAGCACAAGCGTGGTGGAGATCCTTCCGTCTTAAAGGCAGAGGGTCACCTCGTTCTGCCTGTTGGATTTACCAACATATCCTAGACCTTCTAATCATGTTGATCCCTTGGATGTACATCAACAGGCACAGAAGCGACGAAATCCCCATTTTTGAAAGGCTCGATCTGGATAAAAATTTGGAGCCCGGAGGCGGATCGCTCCAAGCTGTGATGGCTGCCTGCCACGGCTGCCGCGTCGGTCAACGAGTCTTGGCATGTCCAATCGATAAGATCAACGGCTTCACATGTCAACTCGGGTTGGCAAACTGTTACAGACCCCGTCCTGGAAGACGGGTTTGTAGACCATTCTGAGACAATTTATGTATACCGTTGGAACCATCGCGCCGAGTAGATGCAGAATCTGCTGTTAGCTGAACTACGAAAATGAGGTGGACCCCTGCCTTTAAAGGCAGAAGTCCACCTCATATTCGTGGTTGAGATAATGGCAGATTCTACATCTCCTCCACACGCTGAATCCAGCGGTATAGGTAAATTGCCTCAAAATAGTCTTTAAACCCGTCTTCCTGGACGGAGTCTGTAGCAGATTGCTAACCCGAGTTGACGTGTGAAGCCGTTGATCTTATCGATTGAACACGCCAAGACTCGTTGCTCACCGTGGCAGCCGTGGCAGTCAGCCAGCACAGCAGTCGGATTTTTGAAGCGATCCGCCTCCGGGCTCCAAAAATGTAGCCATTTCGACCGCTTCAAAAATGGGGCTTTTATCACTTTTGATTCTGTTGATGTACATTACTGGGATCAACATGACCAGAAGGCCTAGGATATGTCTTTAACTCCAACAACGGAATGAGGTGGCCCCCTGCCTTTAATCCACAGCCCTATATAAGGACTCCCCGAGTATAAATATCGGTGAATATTAGGAGTTGTGGGCAGTATGGGCAGTCGATCTGTTTTACCATTTATTCGTCGTCCTCCATCACTTTTCTCAGGCCTACATAGGCCTTACGTCGACCAATATCGCTCAAAGACATCCAGTCATGACATTCTTTGTTCTGTAGTCTCTCCGTCTTGTGCGGCATCTCTAACTCTCTTGCATTTAGAATCGTAGCATAACTTTTAGTTTGTTGTTTAGTTTCACTGGAAACTTTGTCTGGCTCCTTTTTTTCACCTTTGCTGCTTCAGAACAGTAGTCACTGTTGCCGTGATAAATACAACTGTTGCATTTCAGACACAGCAACCAACCTACAATATGAACGAACCACAGTATATTCCTACTTCTGGTAATGTCGAGAGTTCAGATTCCGATTCCTTCTCAGATGAAACACCGAGTGAAGACGGAGTATACACGGATGAAGAGGAACTCGATGCTAATGTGAGCGCTTTTTGTACACTTCTTGCTTGCCTGATGTTTTTCTTTTTTGTGACGTGGTTCCAAAACCTTTGCAAGTAACGCTGTTACATGGTCAACTTCTTTCAAGGCACCACCAAACATTCTTAACAAGACCGCGCAGTCGACAGATGTGCCGCAAAGCTTTCAACAGCCTCCTATTCCTACCAAAAACACTCCATCTGCTGGTCTTCAACAGAGCACTCAACAGCGCACGGCTGACGTGCCCAAACCTGAGGCTTTCTTGATCAAACCGATGCCTTTGCCTGCCCCTGTTAGATCACTTCAAGCTCCACTCACAGAAAAGGTAGGTAAACCTTGGGTTTTCTTCTTGGCAGAGCTACGATCTACCTAGTTTGTCGTTGCATTCACATATGTATTCTTCCAGCCGATGCAAGTGGATGATGCTGTGAAACCTTTCCGTAATCCCTGGGAAGTTATGGATGACGGTGATGAATCACTCAATCAAATAAAGCACAGTCCTCTACGCCAAGTCTTTCCGCATGCTTCACAACGAGGTGCAACTCGCAATAGTGTGTTTGCCAGTACCGTTCCTCAGTCAGTGGAAGCTTGCAATCCTCCGCCGCGTCATATTTCAGCCTTTTCTTCGTGTAAAAATGGAACTGGTACTTGTAAGGTGTGTCTTTTTTCCTTTATGATACTACGCACTTGAGATCATTCTATACTGATTTTGTAAGCCTATAACAGATGTCTTACTTGAAGGAGCCTTTGCTTGGCTATATTTTTTATTTGTTCAAGAGCGAATCCGAAGTAAACCAGTTGGTCGGGGGAAGAGGCTCGTTAATGAATGAGAATAATGGACAGCAAATAACAAGGAATAACACATACGATCGAAAAGAAGACATTATTAATCCTCAGGTACTTAAATTCACATTGTTATTCCAAGAAAGAGCATAGCTTGGCGTAGCGAATTGTTTCCGTATTACTTGTTGTCATTATTGTTCGTTTTAAGCAACTTGAGCGCAGACAAACAAGCGAGCCATCTTCTTCGAATACGAGGTTTGTACAGGGTGTGCTGTAAGTTTTTGCACACATATTTAGCACCACCACAGCAGCGAATCAACGCAATGGTATGACCTCTGTGGCCGGACGAAGCTAACTCACTAGCAATTCAGATAACCTAACAGATCAGGAATATGTTGCCATTTGCTTTTGCAACTGTTCAAAGTAGATCAGGATGCGCGCTCATTGTGGCACGGTCGTATTCCTACTTTGAACCCTCCCAAAGCTTCTCCTTACCTTTATGGTGCGAGGTCAAACTTAATGGCTAATGTAGTTCTTGATTTTGCTCTTGAACTGGTAGAATGCAACAATCCATCGGATCCAGATTGGTGCTGCTTGAGAGTTAACTGGCAATACAGGATTTCTTCCGCCAACTACTCCAAGAGACGCACTTGCTCTTTGAAGAGATTTTGAGTCCTACCAAAGCGTCATATTTGAACCATCTAATATAAATTGAATGCAGCAACGTGCCTTCTCTCCCAAAATGGTGTGCAAATTAGACTGAGCGTGACATTGATGTTGTGAAGCACAAAAATCTGAGGAAATTCGCTCTGACTGGGGAATATCTTTAAAAGCAGAGTAAAATTTTTGAAGGAAGAGGAGTAATGGAATTTTGTCCTCTCCCCAAGATTCTACAGTGCCTTTTACTCCTACTTCATCGTTCTGATGAAAATAAAACCTCTCGTTCTGGAGAGTGACTCCAGTTCTAAGATGACATCGATGTTCCATGCCGCGATACGTGTGCCTCCCACTCACCCCGAGCTGTTACAAAAGCATGTGATGATATATCTCCGATCTGTTAGGTTATATGGGTTGCTATTGAGTTGGTTTCTTAGTGCGGCCATAGAGGTCATGCCATTACATTGAATTCCGGTGCTGTGATGGTACTAAATATGGTGTGCAAGAACTTATGGCGCACCCTGCATTTCATTGATTAGCTTGCACTGGAGTCCTTAGCAGTTTTCTGCGAGAAAAGGATTGTACAGCTTTCGTAAGAGATAATGGCTTCTTATAGGTATGGCATGACTTTTTCTTGTTCCAGGCCAATTAATGACCACAGCCATCATTCTGTGGATAGCAGACAATTGAGCAACAGAATTTGCGCCTCAACCTCTGTATTTTCTCGCCCTATTAGCGAAACGTCCGTTAGAGCCAGGAACACCACGCACTGTCAACTGTCACCTACAGCTTCGCGAGATTTGATTTATGATGACGCGTGCCCACGAAGCGCTTTTGCCAATGGTCAACCTCCTTTAAGCAGCAAAAGCTTACCCTGTTACAATGGGCAACTATCTCAATCACCCCACCGCCAGGGAGATCTTTACGAGAGCCGGCCTCATGGATTTGCTCCAGTTAATTCTGGTTATGGAACAGTGCGAAAACTAGACAACCGAATCCCTGTCGGCAATCAGCCCACGCATGTTCCTGGAGAGACATGCCCTAACGAGGCACCAGGATCGAATTATTCGCAACCGCCTACTGGTAGCATCAACAAGGAACGATCATTTCCTCAAGATGATCTGTACAGATCTCAAAACATGTAGGTTGTTTTTCTCACGAGGGAAGGATACCAGATGTTTGTGGCAGTTCAGAATGAGAGATGCCTCGTTATATGAAGTTGACTATGCTGATATTGAATATGTTTTCGCTCCGCGCTCAGTGCCATTGGGGAAGAAGTTATGACCTTGTCTGTGCAGTATATCTGCGCAGTTTCTGCATTAACCTACCTTGACTTTATATAGGAGGCGTTGCCATGAAAAATGGCTACTGAATTCGTGATCAGCAGTCCAGGTAACCCTGTATGCAAAATCTCAGCGAAAAATGCTTTACTATCTGTACAGAATTGCGGCTTGATCATTTGTTACTTCATTGAAGGCTTACCGTTCCGGGCTGCACAGTGCTTTGTGCATCTCGATGCACTGATTTCAAAACTATTTCGATCTCGGTCCGGTCTCAGATGAGTATTCATGTCTGTTTTTCCAAGTGCACGTGATAATGAGGTACTCGTACATTAAAGGCAGTGTGTCACCTCATTTTTGTGTTTGAGGTTTTGGCGGGTTCTGAATTTTCTCGATGATTTCAAGACTATTTCTGAATCCAGCGATATACATACAATGTTACAAAACGGCCCCTAAACCCGTTTTCAATCGTTTTTCGGGACGGAGTTTGGAAAAGCCGTTGATCTTATCGATAGGACACGTCCAGACATCTTGGCCAACACTGCAGGTAATCGCGGGACACTTACCCCCCCCCCCACATATCGCAGACGTCCCTCCACGTGCCCTGGCAGACGTTCCCCCACGTGCTTTCGCGACTACACTCGGTCCCGCAGAGGGATGCCGCTATTTCACACTTGTTCAGATGAGAAAATTTGAGCAGATTGCATGTGCTTCCGAGCAGTTTCGCTCATTTTTCGCCGAAATATTTCCCCATTTTACCCAAAAATACACGTAAATCTCTAGAAAATAAGCGAATTATGCTCGATTTTGCGCGAATTGCGCACGGAAATTAAACGAAGTCTGCTGGAATGTGCGCAAATATCGCTGGATGTTGACGTTCTATTCTCGGCGGCAACCCAGGCAGTAACACCGCCTTGGGTTCGTAACAAAAATATTGCTCATGAACGAGCAAGCACTTTGCGTTTTGAGTATTTTACACACCCAAATCCAGTCTGGACCTGCGCTGAAGATCTTCCTTAGCAAATCCAGCTGACGTGCGCTGTACATTAGGAGGGTGAATTTTTCTCAATTCAACATGGAATAATTCAACTGCAGCACGTCTGGGGGCATGAGCAACACGTCCTGCTCATGTAGAACGTCGATATCCCCTCCCCCTACTCAAAAAATGGGCGGAGCGATGGAGGCCCTACCTGCTGTTCGACGCCACGATTGTCTGAGCAGCACAATCATGGACCGCTCCGCTCAAGTGTTCGGTGAACTGCACACTTGAATCCTTCGAAAACTGGTTTCCGCTACTTTTATGCGTGATGAAGTACATTATTGTTATCAGCGTGACGAGAAGATCTAGAGTATCCTGATATCCACAGCCCATGGAATACACAGCCTTTAAGGTACCTCTTGTAGATAAGGTGTAGCGCAGTGGTAAGTGTGTCGTTCCTCCTGAATACCCTCCCAGGTTCAGTCCCCCTCAGAACTTTTGCACTTTTCTACCACTCACTGCTTTCCTCTGAAAATCTATTCTGTGCAGTTTTATAAGTATTTCTACTTACAATTAGATATTCTGAAAGCCTGGAAGCATTTTGAATGATCTTCACTACCCGACATTGTTAACAGTTTAACTGCCGATGGACTCACGAGCCCAAATTCTCAAGGAATTCTCTTTTCTTTGCTAGAGTTATAATAGGGTCATTTGAAGTGCTGAACACGAATATGATATCCCATTTTGTGACGTCACTCCATTTTTTTAGTTTTGCGGTAGAATTAACAACAATTACAGTGGAAAACCGTATAAAATTGTTGAATTTCGACATTAAAATTGTAGTGGCATGCAAAATGATGCTAGTAGTCGTGATCAGCGCCTGAATTTACCCCTCCGTGCGAAATTTGGATGAATTCTGCTAGATGCCTAAACTACCCTATACTCAACGATCGTCCCATCGTGAGTTTTTGCAATTTTGCATACCGGGTTCATCTGTGCTGCTTATCGCGATTTCTACATCCATTTTGCACCACAACGCCTACATATTATGTGGGGTTATTGAAGGTGGATGCAGAAGCAGTGCGTTCGAGTGTACTGCACAGACAAGGTTATAACTTTTTGCGCAGTACTATTGAGCACTAATGGAGAACATAATCGAGATCAGCATGGTTAACTTCACATTATGAGGTACATTCCACTTTAAAGTGCCACAGACATTTGGTATCCTTTCCTTGTCAGTTAGCTTTGTGTTTTGCTCTGAACTTTCCCGTCAGTGAAGCAGAGGGGCACATTGGGTAGCCTAACTTTCCCGTGCCTTGTTAGTTTTCTTGGTTCCATCACGATTTGTACACGATTTTTGTCACTGTGCAAATCTGGTTACTACGACATCATCCCGAAGCTTATCAGCCACTAACCCGCAAAACCTGTGATACGTCGGTACAACCGTTTGAATGTGCCAAAATTTTCTCCCCAAAAATACCCCTCTGATAACACTTCTGATTGATTACAGGTCCCAGCTGGACCCTTCTGGACAACGATGCACTCCTAAAACACTATGCTGGACTCTATCATAATTTTGAATTTACATTTGCGAGAAAGTTCAGAGTTACTGCTTGTTAACCAGATTTTTCTGCGCTGGTCTGCTTATGAGTGAAGATAATTTCAGCTCTCGTAACACTCATGTCACTTCAAGACTTCCTCCGTCAAGAAATCATGATCCTTTAGATAGCTACCGTAACAGGTTCGGCATGTTTGCCGGTCTTCTGTTTTTTTTTTCTGAGCACTAACTGGAATATTAAACATTTTATATGTGTGGTGAAAATGATGAACGTTCCAGATCTCGCATGAGCGTCCGTCCCGACTCGACTTTGAGCGGCGCATTCTTTCAGGTACTGTTCAGTTACAGAGTGCTCCAAGGCTTCATTTTCCCAAGATTGCCAGTACATTCAGCGTAAATACGGTCGACATGACGGTTGAACTAGAGGGTATTCCCTAAAGTGAACATCCAAAATAAAATAGCCGTCTCAAAAGAAAAGTTCCGTTTTCATTCTGTTCTTTTGAAGAGATCTTCTGGTAACTGTTTTCATGCTTACATGAGTAACCCTTGAAGACTGATAGAAAGGATGTCAGGCCGTCTGCGTTCCCTGACATGAAGCAGTGATCCTTGCCTTTGAAACAGGAATTTTTATTTGAAACAATCGAATCTGTACATGCTTGTAAAGAGCGCGAAAAATCTAGAAAATGAGGAGTAGTAACTCGTGCGGCAGTTAGAAATTGAAAGAAGTAGGATTTAAAAAGATGGCGAACTTGAGGACACGTGCAGTCATTGATGGATTTAGAAGCTGTCAGCACATCCTCTCTACATAATTGTAATACATCTGCTCATCTGTTTAGAGCAGTGGAAATTCGAGTTCGCCAATAAGGTCACTAACTGCAGACCAAGAGGCCCGCTTGCGGATGATTCGTGATTTCACGTTCTTGCACAGGAATGTGAAGGACTTGGGATTCCGTTGTGTAAGTGACGTCCGTAAGAAGCTAACAGTGGCGGACGCAGGGAGGGGGGAGGGAGGTAGGAAATACTATGCAAAACAAACATTTTATTTTTAATCATTTATGTCCCATTGTTTTGAATAATTCTATTAATTTTATTTTCCATCTGGGCCCAGTAGCGGTGGAGACGTCACTTTTTTCCTACGCTTTTCCTCCCGCCCACTTTCTGCGTCCGCCACTGCAAGCTAGGCTAGATCAGGGTCAAGCGTACGGGGGTAATTTATCAAGGGGGGTCGACTTGGGGGGAGCAGGGTGGGGGTCGCCCGAAGAGGGAAGTATGATAGCAGCAAGGTAGGGAAGTTCGTTTTTCATCAGCGAGGCGAAGTTCGATTCCTTGCGAGGGTGTTAGTGTTGCAAACACTTCAGCATGCTTTTTTTTCTTTCAGTACCTGAATAACAAGTGTAGAATCGTCGGTGAACACTTTCTACTTAGGCTTGGACGTGTTATTTCGCTGTAAATCGACTCCCAGGGTCCAATAAACATGTGGTTCAAAATGCAATTCCGTGGATGGTGTGCTAGGACGTCTGGACATCATGTGGTGCTTCGAAGGTATGGAGCCGGTCTTCGAGAATCTAACTTCATGAGGATGCAGAATCTCAGGGCTTCTCGTTCATTGGAATTTTTTTTTACAGCGATAAGATTACATAAGACATGACAGCAAAACTGATGTATGTTGACACTCAATGACTGACAAAATCAGAAGATTCTTTAAAAAAACGACTTCATGCGTAAGAAAGAGCAAATCTTCCTCTATTATAATGCGTTGAAGCTGTTCCCTCAAACAAAGCAACCATGAAGTTATTTGCCTCAGATTGACACCACAATCTTAAACCTGTCAAAAATCAGGTTTTCCTCCCATGGATTTTTTCAGCGTAGGACGTCTGGACATTATGTGGTGCTTCGAAGGTATGGAGCCGGTCTTCCAGAATCTAACTTCATGAGGATGCGGAATCTCAGCGTACATTTGAAAGCTGACAAAACCTTGAAGATGATCCTGAAAGAGGAAGTAAATCTCTACATTCATGTAAAATTTCAGCTCTCAAAGTTACCTGAGGGGAGTTTTATTCCGTTGGTAAACCGATGGTAAATCGTTGGTAAAAATGGCAATTTTCCCAGCTTTTCACCAACGAATTTCCACCCAAATTTAAGTATAATAAACCACATTTCTTTAAATAAGAAAATATGCTTCAGAAAGCGCAAATCGTTCTGAGAGCAGAACGGCTTGAGCCATTTTCCCAGGTTACGTGCCAACCCTTTTAAAATTCGTGGCAAACAACTTTACATCTGCACGTGTACGATTCTAATTCTGAGTGAAAGAACACCACTTACGTGCGACTTTCACAGTTAAAAAATGTCCTATTTGTTCATGCTCATACACATAGAAACTTGACTTTCGACTGCATTTTTCCATTTTGCAAAAAGTAGTTTCCGGCGGGGATCGAACCCTGGACCTGTTTGAACATGACTACGACTTCTGCGTCACTCCCGTTGCTTATAATAAGTATGTAGATGTGCGACATAGACATGTGCAACAACTATCTGGTTGTTTCATTGATAAAAATTGAAATTCAAAAGTAAAAATTAAAAATTGGAGAGTGAAAAATTAATTTTAAAAATTAATTGAGTTCAAAAAATATCTTCCGGATGTTTTGGAAGTTTTTGAAATACAATGACTGAAAACGTAAAGAAAATAAAAGTTCTGAAAAGGGGTCACAGTTTTCCCGTCTGCAAGAGGGGGGTCGCTCCGGGGTCCAATATTTACCAACACTACGCTTGACCCTGAGCTAGGTACATCCGTGGCTGTTAAGCCACTTTGACAGATTGTTTTGTAGCTTTCCAATGTTCTGGCTATATTGCCGCCTGATGACAGCGTGGATTGGATTGAACTCATTCGACAACGGCTTCCGGAAGTAGAAGCTGCCCCATTTCAGGATAAGGTGTGTGACGTTCGACCTATTCAACCGAACGTATTTTTCGCTACTACCATGTTTATGTTTCTCATTTTCAGCAAATACTCCTATGGAAGCAGGGGAGCAGATCAGATCAAGTCGGGAATAACAATGTCAGCAACTAATTTCGTTACAGCTGCCCTTTGATTTTTCTTCATTGAAAAAATGCTCATGAGACGCCTTTGTCAGTTTTTAAGACTTTGTAGTCACCTGTAAATCTGTATATATAAAAGTCAAAGTTTGTATGTATGTGTGTATGTATGTAATGAATAGAAATCGCGGAGGGTGAACCGATCCGGACCAAATTCTGCATGCACGTCCTTCGCGGACCGGCGGAGGTTATAGGCTACTTTGCACCTGGGATTATCGATTGATTTATGGAATATATCGATTTTATTGATTTTTCGCTATTTTTGTCCAGGGGATGGTGGGGACATGTCTGCTGGGGTTTCTCAGTACGCTGAATACGAATATGACAACCATTTTGCACGAAATATCGATTTATCGATTTTTGGTTCTTCTGTCGAATGGAGCTATGAAGACATGTCTCCTAGGGTTTCTCACTACGCCGAATACGAATATGACAACCATTTTGCACAAAATATTGATTTATTGATTTTACCGATTTTTTTCCCATTTTCGCTCGCGGACGGACAAGGACGTGTCTACTGGGGTTTCTCAATACGCTGAACACGCACATGACAACTATTTTGCACGAATTACCGATTTATCGATTTGATCGATTTTTGGCTCTTCTGCCCAATGGAGCGGTGAAGACATGTCACCTGGGGTTCCTCGATACGCTCAGTATGAATATGACAACCAATTTATGCGAATGCATAGATTCAATATCACCGAAATAGCTTTGCCAACCAAGTCGATAGGGAAGGGTCACTTGGGCTTCGCTAAAATGGCGATTACCAAAATTATGGAGATTTTGATGTTTTAATGAATTTATCGGTGATAGTAATTGGCCTCAGCAGTGTGAAGTAGGCAAGGTAGTAAAACACCCGAGCGAAGCCGGGTGCGGCAGCTAGTGTACGATAAAATACTGTAAATCTACACGGTACGCTACAATGTACGTGCCCACTATCGAATCTTGTTTTGGATTTGAGGGCCTAGCTTGAAGTTTCCGTATTCCATATATGTATGTAGAAGAAACACATATGGGTAAAATTAGGCTCATTAGAATTTACAGCTAACGCTGATTATAATGGTATGCATAATTCTTTGCAAAAACGGTGAAAAAGAAGTTTTGAGCATTCTGTTTTCAAAAAGTGTGTGGCGTCTACCACTGTAGGGTCCAAAAGGTCACGCAGCCTAGGATGTTTTGTTAGCAATGTACTCACAGTGCCTATCGAAGGAGATTGGCTGTTACGAGAAAACCTAAATCTCTGACCTCATCGACTTTCCGTATGGGCAAGGAACATAGTTTGTAGTCAGACTGCTCTTCAGAGCCTACGCATAGAACTTTTGTTTTTTCAACAGAAAGAGGGAGATTCCACCGATCAGACCATTCTTCAACCAGATCGATGGATTCTTGTAACTTTTGTTTATTTTCCTCATTTTGACTTGAATTGTAAATTTTTATATCATCTGGGAATGTCATACACCCTTATTCCCGTCGAAGAAATCATTCCGGTAGCTCGTAGTGTAGATGTTGAAAAGAATAGGTGAAAGCACACCGCCCTGCGGCACACCACTGTGGGCTTCACGAATTGAAGAAAATCTACCATTTATGCAGACTTGAAATGTTCTATTCGAAGGAAACGCTTCTATCCATTTAACTATGCGATGGTGTATTCCTCGGTAGAGTTTATTTATCAGTTTTCCATGTACGACGCTATCAAAGGCTTAAGCAAAATTAAAATAAATGATGTCAACTCTTTTCCCACTTTCTACTTTTTCTGTCCAGTCATTCAAAGCGAAGAGCATGGCCATTACCGTCGATATAGGTGTTACCAGCTCTGCGTGGTCCGTGGTAGAACAGTTGTTAACAATAGTTTATTAACAACTGACTGTCGTCGACGATAGCTTTGTCGAAGTAGAGCGAATAGCAAATGCAGTGACCAAATGGAGGTTTATATGCAGAATACAGGGGGCGGTGCCGACCTACTAGGTGTGAGTTTGCCACAGGGGGCCAGATAGGGGAATGTTCAATGTCGGTACCGCGCCCTATTAACACCTGAATGATAGGGGATCATACCCCAATTACTTGAGAAACTAGGGCACGCATAAGTGCTAATGGATATTACCTACGGACAATATATGTCGTTGACAGAACGACGTATTTCCTTGACATGAGAAATAAACCATATACAATATCTTAGATAATATCTCAGGTTGTTCACAACACTGGGGGCGGGCGAGAAATGCGGTAGCATACGAGATACAATGTACAATGCATGTGTACTAGTGCAAGTGAAATAACATCACTAAATAACAGTATGTTTATCAATGACAATGACTGACAATGAATATAATAAACAAATAACTAAAATCACAACAAGAAATCAAAAACAAAACAACATAGTTCTAACACACGAGTTTTGCGACTAGTTTCGGAACCATAAGAGTTCCCATGCCGATAAAAACCGCAACGGCGACGAACGTCATGACAGCTGTTTTCCAGTTCTCCATCGCAACATCCAGGAGGTGCTCCAGGTTAGGGTAGTTGAACATGTCGACATAGTTGGCGTGTTTGTTTCCTTGCTTTTTTTGGACTGTATCCATGGTGCGTGATACGCAAGCGTTCCGGATAAGGTGATGTTGTGAAGTGATGGTCCACATTGTTCCCAGCAGGCTTCCTTGAACTTCGGTAGTGTGGCATGTATCGTGACCGAAGTGTGTGACGTAGACGAATTACACACGGCTGCAAACATGTGGCGTTCGCAGTTGACTTCCACCATGATCGGTTGCTTTGAGAAGCATGAGAAGATGACTTCTGCTCCACTTAAGCAGTTGTAGCATCCATGCAGTGGTGTTGCGGATATATCACAGTCCATATAGTCAACCAAACTATCCTTTTGGTATTGCACGGAAGTGCCGATGGTCAGGTCTGCGACGGATTCATGGCTTATCCCTTGGACTCTTCCGTGAACGTCCTGAAGGTAGAGGACTGAGGAAGATAATGAGAGTCGGCTTTCAACGGAGTTGGCTCTTTCCGTGATGTTGATGTTCCTGCATTGACAGTTTGCGTCCATTTCCGTTGGTAAACATGAGCAAGTATCTTCCATGACGCATTCGGTAATGTTGGAAGTGCTGCTTTCCGTTGGACAGTGAAGTGCGAAGACATAATCATTTCCGATTAGTGCGACTTCTGAGCTAGAGTCGTTGTTCACTGCTTGCAGGAAGATGGAACTCAGCAGAGGGATCGTTGGCGTTGTAACGAATTCCAAGGTGATGTTGATGTTATCCAAGGCGTTTGTCGTCTGGGAGATCACGTTCACGACGTTAGTTTTCCGCTTTCCTTTGGCATCGCTGTGAGTGATCTTGATCATCGCTGATTCTTCCCATGTGGGGCAGTGGAAGACTCGGTGGACTTTGCTGCTCCGTGGTTTAGCAAAGGTGCGGGAGAACAGACATCCTGGCATAGGGAGCAAACAACCGCATCCAATTCCTCCGCATGATGTTGTGCATCTTGACACTCCAGGGAAGTCGTATGTGTCTTGCAGCTCTGGTATCTGCGTTGTTCTTCTTGTGTGGCTACATGTTTGAGAGGTACATGGACCAGCTAGGTGACGTTTCGCCGATTCTGTGATGATATCGACTTCTCGGGTGTAGAAGAGTACAACTGGGTTGCAGGACAAAACCACGTGTTGGAGTCGTACTTGCACGCTCCCGACGGTTTGGTTGGCATTTCGTAGTCTGAAGCATGCCTCTGGTCTTCTCTCGCTTAGCGTAATCGTGGTTTCCTGTACTTGTCGGCAGTTGTCACTGCTGTTTGTCTTGTGACAGACGGTGTTGTTAGCGTTGATATTGTGAGAACACACACGCCTCTGCTTCGGCAGCCAAACATGTCATGATTGCGGTGAACACTACCATCTTGGATCTCTGTGGATGCAGTGCAAAGATTAGCTCCAGTCCTTGATATCCTTTTGGTTTCGTGCGATCTTGTCCTTGCTTCAGACGATAGCGTCGTTTTGTTGATAAGGTGGCGAAGTAGCAAATCATCAGAATTGGAGCAATCATGAGAGACAAACATGCTGTCATGATACCAACTGCTAGTTGCGGGAAGCAGTGAGGATTTCCAAAGAATTCTGCGCAGAAGATACAGCTGATTTTGCTGCAGATTTCTCCTGGAGGACAGATTATGGTCTCCGTTTGCTGCTTGGAGTTGATGATCGTTCTCCACTGAACTATGTGTTGGTTGACCAGATATTTGAATGGTAGTGTGATCTCTGACTTATTCATATCGGCTGGTATTGTCACGCATTCCTTATAGTTCACGCAGATTTCCGATTTCGTTGGAGACGTGCTATTGAGTAGAACTCCTTTATTTGAGCATACAATTTTTTCAGCGGCTGTGGTATTGATGCAGAACAGTGCTATTGAAAGCAGAATCATAGTCACAGCACTAGATGAAGAGAATGTGACGTTTCTCTTGGTGACATGTGCCGAATTCTGATCAATTTCCTTGTAGTTGATCGGTTTCTTTGCAGCTCGTGGCGGCTGCTTCCTTACTTCTGATTCATCGGCGACAGTTTTCTTCTTCAGCACTTTCTTAATCTTGGCAATCACTCCAGATTTTGGTGCGACATCTTCGTTGTTCGTGGTGACGCTGGCAGTTTGGATCTCGAGCGGTATGATGCGGTTGAGGGGACGCTGAATTTCTCTCCCTGCGCTTGTGCGCAACATTACGCTTCTGGTAGATCCGTCTCTGCTTCGAACGATGTCGATGATTAGTGCTAAAGGCCAATGACCTCGAGGTGTGTGATTGTCTTCGTCCATTATGACTACATCACCAATGTGAGGTTCACGGTTAGTGGCTTTGTGATTCCTTCCGAATAACTGGTGCCGATTTCGCAGCTCGATAAGATATTCATGCTTCCATATAGTCCAGAATTTTTTCGTCAGTCTTTCAGTCTCGGACATAGCTTCATTTGCTGCTTTTTGAGAAGAAAGTTCAGGATACGGTAGGTAATTTGGATCTTCTTCATCGGTTGTTGGCGATAGCTGCGTTGTTCCATGACGAATATCCTTGTAAACGAAGTCGATCGGTCTTAGGATCTCGCATGGTGAGTTCTGATCACCTATTGTTGTGAGAGGTCTTGAGTTCACTACACTTTCAATCCCGCATAATGTGGTATGAAATAGCTCTTCTGTGAGCTTGCGACGTCCAATCGTTTTCTGGAGATCGCTTGACCGTACCGACGACCGACCATTCTTTCCCATACTCCTCCCATCCATGGCGAAGATGGAGGAATGAAGTTTCAGGAGATCTTATGTTCGGCTAGGAATAGAGATAGATGAGCATCCTCCTCGTTGACATCGGCTTTACTCAGCAATGTTTCGGCGAGTTGGAAGTTAGTCCCATTATCGCTTATGATTTTCTGGGGAACTCCACGTCTTGCGATGAATCTCTTTACTGTGAAGATGAAGCTTTTCGCAGAGAGATCTGTAGCTAGTTCGAGATGAACTAGCCTCGTTACAAGACAAGTGAAGAGAACGACGTAACGTTTAGTTTCTTCGCTCTGAAGTCCTTTGATCAGTATTGGACCCATGAGATCTACTCCGGTGTAAGTGAACGGTGGCGATTCAGTGACGCGTTCCTTCGGTAGTGGACCCATGTTCGGATATTTGAACGGTGCGGCGTTGAATCGTCTGCATATGGCGCAGTTTCTAAGCACTTGTTTGCAAAGTACTCTGTCCTGAGGTATCCAATACCGTTGACGGATGTTGTACAGGAGTTGATTCAATCCGCAGTGCGATAGAGAATGATGTTGTCGTTCGGCAATTAGCTGTCCGAGCTTACTCTGCTTCGGTATATGGATTGGATTTGCAGCATCGTAACTGACATCGGCGTTCTGTAGTCGACCAAACCTTCTCAGAATCCGATTCTCATCATAGTTGACATTGAGCTGCTTGTTCTGAGTCAGGACATCAGATCCATGTATGCTTTGCTCCTGTCGAATTATGAGAGCTTCTGCCTGGATGATCTCGTCTGCCGATGGCGTTGTCGTGAGCAATCCAATGCGCTGGATATTCAGGTACTTCTGCTTGCTTGCATTTCTTATGAGGCGAGCACAGTATGCAACTACTCGTGGCAGTCTTGAGAAATTGCTTATCTTATCCGTTGGCCAAGCTGGATCGATTGCAGCGATTGAGGTGTAGAGACCGGCATCTTCCTCGTCATTGGGTTCCTGTGAGCGTAGATCTGTTGCTTTCCTGACTGGCCAATCTTCTGATGGTTGATTGAGCCATATCGGGCCGCACCACCACGTGTGGTTGGCGAATTCCTCCTTCGGAATTCCACGTGTCGCGCAGTCGGCGATGTTCTCATGTGTTGGTACATGGCAGAATGACACGGGAATTTGTTCGGAGAGCCTCTTTCGGATGAGTCCAATTTTCTGGACCAGTGTAGAGACTGTAGGAGGCAGACGTTTGGTTCCATGAATCCAGCACAAAGCAATTGTTGAGTCACTGAATACATTGATTTGTCCAATCCTCAGGTTGACCTTTTCAGTCGTAGATTCTGTTAGGCTCAGTCCTATAAATATGGAAAGGAGCTCTAGTCGAGGTATTGTTTGCTCTTTGTTGATAGGAGGAACTTTTGATTTTGCTGTGAAGAGTCGTGATTCCGCTTGACCACTTTTGGATATCGAGGTGACGTAAATGGAGCAGGCGTAGACTTTTTTGGAGCTGTCTACAAACACAGAAACGGTGTGGCTTGCAGTCGTGTCCGCAGAGATCTTCCTTGGCAACTTCTTTGCGAAACCGCTGATGTTGGCTTTGATGGACCTCCAGATTTCCTTATCGGTTTGCAGCAGTTCAGTGTCCCATCCGTACTTCTGCTTGTGCAGATCTTGGAGGAACACTTCAGCAGGCGTCATCAGAGGAGTGAGTAAGCTGAGAGGATCGTAGCAATATCCGTTAATCTGGCTCAGAACACTCCGTTTTGAAATCTTGCCGCTTCCTTTGTCGTTACATTCAAATGAAATCGTATCATCTATGGAATTCCAACAAATTCCAAGAATTTTCGTTGTGGTGTTGGTGGCTCTGTCGTATTCCCTGATCCTTTTGTTGACTTCGACGTTATTAGAAAGGTAGTTACGAAGATTCATTCCAATGGATGAGAATATCTTCTTTGACTCTTCATACTTCGCTAGTAGCTCGTCTGGAGTTTCGCCTTCTAGCAGAACGTTGTCAACGTAGAGTGAGTTCGACAGTTCCTGTCCCAGTAGTGATGACGTTTCTTCAATGTGTTTCAGCAATGACTGATTTAGTATTGCTGGTCCAGCATTCACTCCAAATGGAACTCTGCAGAATCGAAAGTATCGCAAATTGGATCCTTGTGCTGGTTTGCTGAGATCCTTCACCCATAGGAAACGAGTAACGTCTCTGTGTTCCTCTGGCAGTTGTATTTGAAGGAATGCCTTTTGGATATCGGCTGCCATAGTGTATTGATGCGTTCGAAATTTCAGCAGAATCTCGTGGATCAGAGGTGAAAGAGAGTATCCTTCATATATCACATCGTTCAGGCTAAGCTGGTCCTTGGCATGGGATGATGCATCGAAGACCACTCTGAGTTTCGTTGATTTTGATGGTGTCCATATATGCCTGTGAGGAAGGTAGAATGTGGCAATTCCAGTTCCAGCATTGTTACAGTCTTCTATGATTCCTTCTTTGAGATAATCCATGAGCGTATCGTTGTAAAGGAACATCTTTTCGCTGTCTCCTCGAAGGACTTTGAAGAGACTTTGAAATCGTCTAATCGCAACGTTGAAGTTGTCATGGAGGTTCGCAACGTCTTCCGTGAATGGGAATCCAGCAGTTATTCTTCCATTCTGTATGACGATTGATTTCCTGTAGTTGTTCATGAACTTGATCATGGCTGCCTCGTGAGAATCATTACTGATGTTTAGGCCAAGAGATTCGAGTTCATACAGGTGTTTGATCTCCTTTTTGTAGTCGTCCCTTGGTGATGTTACAAAGGGTGTAGCGACTATGAGTGAGCTGCTTGCTGAGCGTGTATCACTCGACAGATGAGCTTCGCTAGTTCCGGAGATCGTGTATCCAAACACTGTGGGTGTTAGGATAAGTCCAGGTGGAAGATGAAGGATGGGAGCACTATGATCGATTATGGTGCTCAGTAGGTCCTGTCCGATGAGCAGGTCAGGAGAGACATCAGAACACTTAAGATCATCTTGGGCTAGCGTGATCCTTTTGTCTTTGATGAAGCGCTTGTCTTCTTTAGACAATTCTGCAGTCCTCGTTTTGGCGGTCAATCTTTCTTTGGTGTAAACCGAAAACGTTGAAGCTTTTTTGTGCCATGTAACCCTTTAAGGGTGATAGGTACTTCACTTGAAGTAAAGGTTTATCTCAGTTCACCCATTCCTGTAGTAGTGAATGATGTGGAGCTGATGATTGGCAGCTTCAGTGTGTTGCTGACATGCGATTTGATGAAGCTTCTTTGGGCTCCTGAGTCAAGGAGCATTGTCACTGATTCGTAGTCCTGTTCGGCTTCATTGAAGATCATTTCCGAAGCGATCTGAAAGACGTACTGGTTGAATGTTTGAGCCCTTGAATCGATTGACAAATCCATTGTGGGAGAGGTAGAGTTCTGATGGGTTTGAACCGTATTTGTCTCTCTTCCAGGTCTCGACTGAGGCTGCTTTTGTCGATTTGAAGATGTCTGGTTCGTAGGCCTCGAGGGGAATTTTTGGTTGTCTCTCATAGCTGGCTGCCAGGGTCGTGGCTTTGGCATGTGTATTGCAATAAAGTAACAACAAGTGCAATAACAATAAAGTGCAATAACAATAATCGCAATAAAGCTGCACGGAACTGTTCACTGATGTCGGACGCTGCAAACATCGCGCCGAATTTAATAATGTTCGCCGGTTGAGTTTGTACTTCCATTTTACCGGAGTTAATGAGGATACTACTGAATGCTGTTTGATGGCACCCCACGGAGCAAAATCGTCCGAACACGGCACAATTTACATTCACTTGCTCACCGAATATAAGGGACGTCAAAACTTTAATCGGGGCTCATCACCGTCGGATCCGATGGACCCCGCTTAATCGCTACATCGGATCCACCGGCCGGCTACGGTCTTCTTTTCTTTTTTCCTTTCCCATGTCTTGTCCGAATTTTCCTCTGCCACCTTCTCGGAATGATATCATCAAGGTTTTCTGTCTCCACCATTTCTCGTTGATTTCATCATTCGCGTCCTAGGTGCGACCAACTTAGGTGGTATCTGCGAACGTCTAGCCTAGCAGCTCGATCTCAACTTTGTCGCTCATAAACACAAATTTTCCATTATCTCTACGAAGTAGTTTTAAACTAATTGGGAGATTCGATATTGGACTAGTTGCAGTTCGTTCAAAAAATGTCATTTGTTTTGCGGCCAATTAAAATAAATCACTGTCATAATTAACAGTATATGTATTCAAGAGGCGCACTGCGTGGGATAATCGCCGTTGATTTCTATCCTGTGATGCTAGAGCACGTTGTTGGGTGCGTGCGAAAGTTCCGGGGCAGTTTGTGGTAGTTCACTGTTTTGTTTCGCGTTGTGCAGTGGCAATATCCTGCATAAGCTATACATACATTATCGTATTCTATTCTGGCAGCACAAAGCATACGCTATCCACTTCACTTCTGGCTGAGATCTATGTGACAGCGCTGCTGTGACGTAGGTATAAAACGAATGTGATGTGCACAACACTAATTTGTGAAATTTCGCTAGAATTCGAATGTTCAAAGAGGGAAACTATCAATCATGAAAATGTTTTTGTGGGGGCTATCTTCTCCAAAATGGCAGAGGCTCGTAGATTGTTAAGGATTTCTACTGGAGATGAATGCTTGGAAAGTGCTCCACGACCCTGTCGAACATCCGGCTTTGTCAGTAGCAGTTTGAAAGAGCCAGTTGAGCAGGACCCAATGCAAAGTGAGCTAGAAATTACAGGAAAGTTTGCCCACCATGTCCTGTCATCTGAAGAAAGTTGCTGAGAAGGGGAAGATAAATAGACGGATTTTGCATGAGCTGAGCGAAGAATCCAACGTCGACACATGGTCTATAGCTAGGACGCATTTTAATTCACTTTGGAAAATCATTTTGAATTAAATCAAAACATTTGGGTTCCTTTATTGTCAGGGAGGAGTATAGCACGTAACATGGCCGTCGGCCCAGCGACATCATTTATGATACCTATTGGGCCATGTGGACCAAAATCAACTGCTCTGAATCTCTCCGTGTCTTATATCATTGCAAAATGAACTCTACAGGCTTCCACGACTCATATCTTTTTTCCACATCGTCACCTCTAGCACGCGCGACGCGGTACGAGAGTTGAGCCGGCGCAAGCTGACTTCTCGTTTTGGGGAGTCGTGCAAACGTCGCAGCTTACCGCAATTAAATGGAACGGAAAAGTAGCCTTAGAGCACGTTGTGGACTCTATTTTGCATCTATCTTCGTGGTTTGTGATGATTTTACATATAATCTTATTTTCAGGCTGTTTTTTTTTTGTTATGATAAAGTCCTCTACAAGGGACAAGAACTTCGAGACTTCATAGAATAGTCATGATTTTGAGAACAAATTTTACTCGAAAGAGCACGAGCAGCAGTCAGTGCAAGGGAAGCTTATCCACTGGAACAAATAATAACGAAAGAAGAACATGAAATGATAGCAGATTAGTTATACAACACGCAATATGGTAGTTGTTTTCCTATATAGAGAGGCACACACCTGATCCCATACTCGGACAGTTGTCTGCGAAAGTTCCATGAAGGATGTCACCCTAGAACTAAAAGAAAACAAGAAAAAAGAACCAATATATACAGTCGCAACTCATGCAGCAGCAGAGGGCGTTCGATTTGTCGCTTTGACGCAGCGGCAAAGAATGACCCAGAGCATTCCTTGACGCAGCTGCAGCGCGAGCTCGCATGTTGACGCTCTGCTTCAGAAACTGTGAGAAGACCTCCCTTGCGGCAGATGACGCTACGAGCTCGCGCGAGCTCGCACTGCGTTGACGCTGCTTATGCCAAAACTGTAAAAACCTTTTCATGACTAATTACACTTTGCCCTAAATTGCTAAGCCGGCGTACCGAGGGCTCTCTTAGAAACCTAAAATTTGAGGTAAATTTCAGGTTTGCACTCGGAAGAGCAGTACACGTCTTTTTCTGGCCTCTTCATTGAAAGTCTTATAATGAATGTTGATGTGGCCTTTGAACGGACAGTAGTCTGCAGGAAGCGTTTATTGGCGAAGCAAATGGACAACTGACCCAACGTCACTAGACTAGCCCTTTTATAGGGCTCGGTCAGTGTGTTTGTAAACAAATACAGTACAAAGTCCATGAGCAGTGAAATAACACCGAGAGCGGTTACTGCTCAACTCAAGAATGTTCGCCTATGATACAACACCTAACCCCTAACCCCTAAGATGAATGTTAGGAGGAGAGAAAACAATTATACATTCATCTGAGATTACATGCATAGGATTTTCTTGATGGGTTGACTTGTAAACGTTTTGGTGTTGGCGAATGCGTTGTCTTCGTTCTTGCGTCTGTGGCGTTGCAGTCGTTGGATCGGATGTCTCTGTCGAAAACATCGAAGTCGTTGTTTGTGTCGGCATTGTGTTGGCAGATGCCAGCGGAATGGTCGACTTTCTTGAAGATGGGTGGGGACTGCGGGGTGGTTCAGTTAGGACATCTGTGAGATCTGGTATTGTCTCCTCAGTATGTCTTGGGCGATTTGGTCGCATCTGGTTAGCATGACGTCGTTGTATAGATCCATTGATCAGGACATCATATACTGCATGACCATGGCGTGCGACGACTGTGGCCGGAGTCCATGTGTTCCGTCCTTGTCGGAATTCTCGCACCCATACCGTCTCTTTTGGTTCAAAACTCTTTGGCCTGGCTCCATTGTGTCGATTGAATTGCTCCTCCATTACGTTGTTTCGAAACGTAGGCCGATTTCTGGGAGTTGTGGGTAGGGAGAGCGGTGTGCGAAGACGACGTCGCAAGAAGTTCTCGGCTGGTGATCGTCCATGATGGGAAGAAGGACATGGTGTATTACGATACACTAGTAGGAACTTCTGTAGCGCTTCTGACATCGTTTCATCACTAGTGAGTTTCCGAAGTGTACGTTTGAAAGTGTCCACGAACCTCTCTGCCTGTCCGTTCGACTGTGGGTGGAAAGGTGGGGATCGTATGTGGACAATACCTCTGAGTCTGCAGAAATCCGCGAATTCAATACGTGAACTGAGTTCCATTGTCTTAAACTAAGATTTCGGGATTTCCAAACTGTGCGAATAACCTGCCAAGTTGTTGTATTGTAGCTTCGCTTGTTGTCGACGACACCTCTATGATTTCAGGCCACTTTGAGTGGGCGTCGACAATAACGAGGAACATTCTTCCGTCCATTGGTCCGACATAATCGATGTGGATCCGTGACCATGGTTTCTCTTCGATCGGCCATGAGAAAAGTTCTGTTTTCATTGGTGCCTTGGCTACTTCTTGGCATTCCTGACATCCTCGAACGAATTCCTCAATTTCTTCTGTGATGTTGGTCCAGTAGACGTATGAGCGAGCCAGCATCTTCATCCGTGTTGCTCCGGGGTGTCCATCATGTAGTAGTCTGAGAATTTGATGGCGAAGTTGTAATGGGATGACGATTCTTGGTCCGAAAAAGAGACAGTCGTGCTGAAGTGAGAGTGATCGACGAAGGGCCTGGTAGCGAGTTATGTTGGGCGAGGACTTCGGTGGCCATCCATCTTTTCGAACGTATTCCATGACTTTCATCAGGGTCTCGTCTTTTGCACTCTCATCTGCAACTGTTTCTATTGAAATGGGTAGGGCTTTGCTGGCAGCGTTACAAATTGCTTCCACGTCTTGGATAGCTTGGGCGATGACGGTATCCTCAGAACTAGTCGACTCCTTTGCGATTAGTTGGGACAATGCGTCAGCCTGCCCAAATTCTGTGGTTTTGCGGTATTCGATTTTGAAATCGTAGCAGCGAAGTATGAGTGACCAGCGGAGAAGTCGGTTTGCTGCGTATACTGGAATTCCATTTTTGCTGCCGAAAATCGCAACTAGCGGTTTATGGTCAGTGAGAAGGGTGAATTGTCGTCCAAAGAGGTACCTGTGGAATTTGTGGACGGCGTAGACCAGAGCGAGTCCTTCTTTTTCGATTTGACCATACTTCTTCTCTGTGTCAGTGAGGCTGCGGCTAGCATGGCACATTGCTTTCTCACTTCCATCAGGGTAGCGATGTAGAATCACTGCTCCTATCCCATAGTCGGAGGCATCGGCTGTAACAATGAGCTCCAACTTTGGGTCGTAATGAGTGAGCAGTAACGGTGACGTCAGGACATCCTTGGCTTTCTGAAAAGCTTCCTGACACTCAGATGACCACACGAACGATGTGTCCTTCTTCAATAGGGCGTCAAGGGGAGCCCGAAGACGACGCATGTCTGGTATGAAGGCGCCGTAGTAGTTTATCATTCCAAGCAGAGAGCGCAGTTGAGTCTGGTCTTTTGGAGGCGGCATCTCAGTGATAGCTCGGACTTTTTCAGGATTAGGGCATCGTCCGTCTTTGTCAACGATGTTGCCGAGGTACCTTATCTCCGGCATCATGAAGTGGCATTTGTCGATGCGCACACGGAACCCATAACTGGAGATTCTCTCGAACATTGCTTCCAGGTTCTGAATATGTTCATCTGGGGTTTGTCCAATGACGATGACATCATCAAGGTAAGCGGCGACGCCCGGAAGGCCAGCGATCATTGAGTCAATGATTTGCTGGAAAATTCCGGGGGCAGACTTAACTCCAAAAGGAAGTCTATTGTAGCGAAACAGTCCACGATGGGTATTGATCGTGAGGATTCAGTCCTGATCGCCAGTGATGTGGCCTTTGAACGGACAGTAGTCTGCAGGAAGCGTTTATTGGCGAAGCAAATGGACAACTGACTCAACGTCACTAGACTAGCCCTTTTATAGGGCTCGGTCGGTGTGTTTATTAACAAGTACAGTACAAAGTCCATGAGCAGTAAAATAACACCGAGAGCGGTTATTGCTCAACTCAAGAATATTCGCCTATGATACAACAAATGTGAAGCCAAAGAAGGATGGAAATGTGGTAACCTATTGGAGACAGGTCCAAAGAGTATACATTGTGAGCGAGAATTTTGGAGCCCAAACGGTCATTCTTTTTTAAACGGTTGTCATTGCAACGTGCTGGTGTTATTAATGTAGTGCAGATCACTTTGATTTTATACCTACGTCGCGGCAACGCTATGACATAGATCTCAGCCAAAAGTGATGTGGAGCGTTATAAAAATTTCAGATTTCGCTGATCCGTTAATTCGTTGCGTTATGCCAAAAATGGCCGTTATGCGTTAATGCGTTAATCCGTTAATTCGTTAGAAGAGGGATTTTTGAAAATTTTGATAAGTTTAATCAGCTTTAAAAAGCAGTCGAGTCCCCTAATTGATATTAAAAGCAAATAAGCTGTAGATTCTTCTGGCGTTGGAAGTACTGTATATCGAGATGAAAACATTTGAAATGACATTTTCTCTTCAGAAAAAAAAAACATGACGTCAGACCACTGAAAAAAGACATGAAAGAGATTCTTTTGGTTAAGAGTTGGGTAATTTTGCTTCACAATTTTCATAATGAATCTTTGGCAATGGGAACGGATGAGGATTCTTAAAGGCGGCACCTATGTAAAATTTGGTCGAGTTGGAACGGGTATAGTTAGGTGTGTTGCGTGGAAATTGCAAAAATGGTGGCTTTGAAAACGAGCTTTATCAAAAAGAAAGGCAGTGGTAGCAAACAGAATAACCGATTGGCCTTCATGCAACCTCATCTAGGGATAGATCGATATCTGTCTGTTCTTATTCTACATCTATATCTCTTTATTCCACATCTCGACAACGTTGATGTCTACGACGGCGCAAGCTTCGTAGATTTGTTAGGGTTATTGGTCAGGGACCTAGACACTCAAAATTTACGAGAACTATGGTGAACTGCAAAATTCCCGAGGAGAAATAAAGAATAATGACTTCTGCACGAAGTATTCACCCTCTTCCTAAAATGCGGTGCGTATCGTAATTATAGACGCACCCCCCAAAATGGCAAAATTTCAGTTTGAGGCTGACCTCTGGCAGTGGCTTTCATCATCAATCATTTCAGCGTTTACGAATCTCCACTCATGGGCATTGCGAAAAAGGCTAAAACCGACAGTTGGACCTCATTTGGACCATAGTTATAGACGCACCTCCGACAAGAAACATGGATACCACATTCCTCGGCAGAAAATTCTCGTTTTAGAACTGCAGTTAGTAGTGGCAAGTATTCACTATATTAGCACGAAATGCCACATGAATCGAAATCGTTAGGAGCAGAGCAGGTGCACATAACCTTTGTGCACCCTGCAGGCCTCAGCGACTGTAGAATAACCAATCAAAATCGCTTTTGTTCTAGCTTTATGCCAAAAATGGCCGTTATGCGTTAATGCGTTAATCCAAGGAATTTGTGAGAGATCCTAACTCAAAACACTAGGAATTCCATATGGTGGATGAAGCAACTGTTTCCAATGAAATGGCATAGGAAAAGGTGGGTGGCTGTACGACATCCTAGGATGTCGGAGCAATTCTGTTGACTTTCGTTTCGAAAATTGTAGTCCATAATGGGAACAAGTGCAACACCGAGGCAAGGCACTACCAACTCTGACATACTCTTAGTATTATCTTGTTCCGTCAAGACGAATGGCTTCAGTTTCCTGGAAATGAAATGGAAGTAAAGTAGTCGGTCCTACATTATAACTTCACTGGGTTTCGAAGCAGACAATTTCGTGTTTAAAAGGTTTTTAGTGGCAGAAAAATTGCCATATTGGTTGATCCGGGCCGGCATAGCCACTGCTGGAGAGATTTCCTAAGGCAGGTGAAGCACCTCAGGTGGTGGATTTTTTGAAAATCCACATCTGTGTCTAGGAGAGCTTCTGTTTAGACGGTGCTTTCTAATTCGCCTTCATTTTTACTCTAATGAAGTCTAGAAACAACCCTGACATGGTCTATGTACATTGTTTGGCTGTTGGTAGCGGAAACAGAGAGCTAAACTTTATTCTTCCTGAAGGACAGTTCTGGTGTCCGCACCAATCCCTCAGTAAAAGTGGGCGATGGAGAGCGCACTTGCACTTCTCGCGGCCTGAGCAGCTACGATCTTTCACAATTCCACCGATAACACTGGAAAGGAGGCAAACCTGGCCAGCTATTTCATGCGTTCTGTGGCCTGCAGTATGCACAAGGGGTATCTGTACCTGGTCAGCTCCCAAGAGTTTCGATTCATGTGGCATTTAGTGGTAATACAGTGAATACTTGCCACTACTAACTGCAATACTAAAACCGGGATTTTTTGCCGAGGGATGTGGTATATATGCTTCTTGTCGGAGGTGCGTCTATAACTATGATACAGTCTAAATGAGGTCCAACTGTCGATTACAGTCTTTTCCGCAATGTTCATGAGTGAAGACTTACAAACTAGGGTTTTTAGGCACGCTGAATGATTGGTGATGAAAGCCAATGCCCAAAGTCCGTCTGAAACTGAAATTTTGCCATTTTGGGGGTGCGTCTATATTTATGATACGCACTGTAGTTGCAGATTTATGAAAGTTCCCATGAGTATATTTAATATCAATGATTGTAGTACAGCTCTAACCACCGCCATAGCTTGGGTGCCTTACTTCGGATCATGTTTCATAGTCGTTGTGATTATGTGTATGATCTGCTGTGCATTGCGAGAAAGTTGTTCGGAGCGAGAAGAGTACACATTTCAGATATTAGTTGGTTTACTAACGAAGCGGATCCTAACGGATTTTTGGGGGGTTTTCGTTGATTCGTTAATTCGTTACGTTAGGTCAAAAATGGCCGATAGGTGTTAATGCGTTAATTCGTTACCTTAGCAACGCACAGGCCCGGTGGATAGCATATGTTTTGCGCTACCAGAATACGAATACGAAGAATAGCCTGTGCAGGATATTGCAACTACACAACGCAAAACGAAACAGTGAACTACCACAAACTGCCCCCGGAACTTTGACACGCATCTAACCCCATGCGCCAAGCATTCCAGAATTAACGACGATTATCCTTTGATTAACGCTGTGCGCCTTTTGAATACATGTATTGTTAATTATGACAGTAATTTAGTTTAATTGGTGATTTGCTATGCTTTTTAACTACTCTTCACTAATGACACCAAAGTTCTTCCAATCTCCATAAATCCCCTACATTACCTTGTTGATCATTCCAAACCAATGGGACAAGATATACACTAGTCCACATTGATTGACTACCTCAGGACTCAGATATAGCGACGCGACTGTGACTTTTTTTGAGAGGCACATACGACATATAAGGGGTGCAGGCTAGGAAGGTGCCATTCCCTACTTCCTTATCTTTCCAACTGTCCTATTCTTTGTATTCTCAACCCACACGTCATAAGGAACAATCTAACATTTTAGTTGAAACAAAAGACGGTCTTCAGTTTCCATGCAGCAATTTTGGAGAAATTTGCTTCTCGAAAAGCTTTTAGTTCTGAATCGACAAATAATCGACGAAGGTCGTGGAAGCTGCCCGAACGCTGACACTTGCGCACGCTTTGGGAAGAGGTTTCAATGTTGAATCTGTTTTTGCTGTTCTAATCCACTCGCATGGTATCATCTAAGTTGCCATCCCGGTGGCACTTCTGCCTACGAGGTGGTAATTGAGTGCCAACTTGGCGTGAGGTGTTCCGCTGTGTATTTCGGAAGCGGTTAGTCTCCTCCAGTGCGTTAGTAATGGAGCGATAGCGTTCAGAAGGGAAACGCCGGAAGACACTTCCAGTTGTGTGACAAAATTGCTCGCTCGTCTAAATGTGGGAAAATGCGTGGAGTCGGGTACAAAGCCGTGATAACGGTGCGCCAGCGTCCGAAAGTGAGAAGGTGCTATGGTCCAAAGTTTTATAAGGGTACACCGGCATCCAAAAATGATTTTAAACAAAAATAACGAATGCGCACAACGTTAGACCCGTGTCCCGGCGTCTCCTCACTTCCGGACGCCAGTGGACTCCATAAGTTCTTTCCTTCGGCGCACCGGTAGTATTTGCCGTTGAAGCGCCTTACCTGCCGGCACCTCGAACGTGCCCCAGGGTAGTCGTCTAGCACACTCTCTCATCGCTCTCGCACCCTGTGTCTAGTCTTTAACGAGGTGCCATAAGAGGTGCCACTAGGATGGCACCTTAAGGTGGCACCAAGGTTGCTCCCATTTAGGTTGCGATCATATAGGCACCTGAAACATTCCACTTAAAGGCAGCACTCACGGAAATTCTCACCTCTGCAGGGAGTCGCTTGACGTGTAGCCGGACGCTGGACAATCACAGGAGTAAGTTGAACACAGCGAATAGAGCCCTCCCTGCGAAGATACTGCCGTGGACACATCAGCTCCTCTGGACAAAAGGGGTTCCGTCGCTTCAACTAACGCCATGGACTGGGTGTGCGTGTGTGATTTAGTGCAGGGTTTTACGTGGAATGCGCACCATTTGCAGGGTTTCGGGACCCATCGCGGAACACTCGTCCGCCCTGTGGATGCACATGAAATGGCGGCATCATTTTCTGTGTTTTCCACGTGTTTCACACCACTTCATCACTGTGGATTAGTTCGTCGTCCCTAGAAACCCCGATGTACACAGATTTCTGCAATGTAGAAATTTTGAGTGCAAGCTAGGGCGAGCGGGCTTCTGAACAAGGATTTTTTTGATAATTTTTGAAGTTGTTGCCTTGTTCCAAAATGTGTTTCCGTTTGTAATTTCTCGATCTCATCTATCACCTATCCTGCGAGGATTGAAAGCAATTTGTCATTACTTTCATTATTATTAACAATAACACACAAATGCTGAACAATGGTCGCGGTTTTCATCCGAGAGTAAATAATACAGTTCTGAATGAGCTCTTGCCCTCGAAGTGGAAGATCACCATAGTCTGTATCCAATATGTTCAGTCGTTGGGAGGAAAACAGTGGCTATATTTCCCATCCTACCGTTGTTTCTCGCTATACATTGTAACTAATCCACCCTCGTTTTCACTCCTTTGCACGAAGGGCTGTGCATTAGCGAAATATGTATATACTCGCGGTCATCCTGATTCAATGTTGTTTTCTTCCCGGCCATATCACTATGTCTTCACGCATCCCTACCTCGAGCTAATGCAAGAGCGGTTGCGTAAGCACTGCTGCCCGATAACAGCTTCATTCATGCTCTGAATGAAACATTTGGAGGCCGGTAACAGTTTCATACATTGATGAATGAAACCATCCCAGGCTTACAACGCTACGCTTCCGTCTTTGCATCAGCTCGCTTTACTGATGCGTGATGATAAAGTGATATGGCCGCAAAGGAACAACACTGAATAAGGATGACCATTACTATAACACGAGTCGACTACGCAACAGGTAATGGACTCTTATCGGTCGGATATCAGTCGAATGAAGATATCCTGTGGTAAAACAACCGAATGCACATACCCGCGAATAAGGTTTTACTGGACAGGCGAATATCCAGACAACATCAACATATCCACTGGAGTTATCTTCCGAGTGGATAAAGCACATTGTATACGGGCCCAGGTAACACATTTTCCACGGTTTGAAAGATACAGTGGGCAATATAGACGTTTGTCCTCTTTGCTATCCATTACAATTATCCTTTCCCTTGCCGTTTTCTTGGCTCAAATGGTTCATTAGCGAGAGATGACGCCCCACCTCGTTCATCAAGCAACAGAAAATGAATTCCTATCAATCAAATCTTAACCAGACGATGATTTTCTGCGGGAAAAAGCGCGTATGCTCCTATCCACAAGGAAGACTTCATTAAATACCAGTATAATCAAGCATAACCAGTATATCCTTGGGAACACATTTATCCGACTGAATAATGTGCATTGGATAGAAGGAACAAATTTAACATTTTCTTCTCTGATTCATCAATTTTGCCTCAAATACCAGAGTAGCTCCGGGTATTGTGCAGATTATCTAACGAAATTTCAGAATGAAAATTCTGGTCGCTCTTCTATTTCTTTGTGGCGCAGCAGCATACAACTGCCCGTGGACAAGACATATAACACCATGGAATGTCGAAGATGCAGCTATCAGTAAGATGTGTTCAAATCTTCGTGAAACAGCGTTAGCAGTACTGCAGGAAACAGTGTTTAGATTTTCTTTCTCCTGAACTATGTGTCTTTAAAAAAAATGACACGGTCCTTCACAGTTGTGCACAACTTTTTCACAAAAAGAGGAGAAAATGAGGAATATCACGTTGTCTGCAATTACTTTGGGCTGTCTCAAAGCTACTAGGAATTTTCCTGCTTTTTAATATTGATTTTGTGAGAAAAATTCCCACACCAGGGAAGAAATCCATCAAGCGTCGGCATTTTGCAAATAAGAGAAGCAGAAGGGGTTCGTAGGAGCAACACCATGAACATCTAGTATTAGGATGTAAAATTATGAATGCGTGTTTGTGGACGAAACAAAAATTGTTTTAGAATCGTGATACACTCCCTCAATCCGAGATTAACCACCTACCCTTGGTATCAATTAATCTTCGCCATTTTCTGCGCGAACAAGCTCCTTTTTGAAAGAGGTCGCTGCGCAGTGAGAGGAAATGCTTAATAACTTGCCGAAATTCTGACTTCGGCTCAGTTTTTGGTCAACTTCCGAGCCAAGGAAGGCTTGGTTGGTGAACGGACTGGTAGCCCGGTAGTGCCAGGTCTGTGCTGCACAGCCACCATATGAGCCACTTCCTTGCTCAGATTAGGAGATGACGGCGATAGAAAGTTCGATCGACACCAAAATTTTGGTTCACCCATGTTCGAGGTTTTTAAGGGGTAGATTTTTGCACGAATATGCCTTTGCAGCAAATAAAACGAAGGATATATAATCCCTTTTTTCGGTTGCAGCGATTACATCTGGAGCTAGGTTTTACATAATGCGAGATATGAGAGCAGTTCACTGGTGATGGTGGGACAAAAAGATTTTGGTGCATGGATCGGTTCTCTATGCACGATTGAGAAGCAGTTTGTCCAAGTATTATCATCAAGTGGCTTGCTTTCACGCTCTGACGAAGGGGAGGACGCCGAAAATTCAGCCAATGAAGTAAATCTTATAACAACGTCCTGTGTAGCTCACAACTTCCAAAAGTATTAGGTTGTCCCACAAACATAGGTACGATAATCTGAGACGCTTCTCAACCGATTATCACTTACGGTAGCACCGTTGGGGGGAACCTTCACCTACGACGATGAGGATAAGTTGGACCCGGACGCAGTTCCAGATCGCAAAAGGGTACAGGAAGTCGCACACTGGAAGCTGAGGAGTCATCGGGGTTGTGAAAAACTGTTGAGAACATAGGCATGAGATTGCGTGGAATCTGAGCTTTGGCCTGGAATCAAAAATCTATCATCTTCAGCTCAATAGAGTAAGTGTTGCACAGTAGTCAGACGGAATAACAATGCTATGTTGCACTAGATGCTAGTGGAGCGACAGAAATGCAGCTAAGAATAACTGAGAAATCTCCTGCAATGTAAAAACCACGATATCTTCTTTATTTGGGGGAACTGAAAGTGTCAGTTGTCAGCTGAACTCAGAATGAAATTCTGAGTAAAACGATATTTAATTCTTGATATTTTCGTTCACTCCGGATGGAGAATCCAGGGTGAGACAGATGCCACGTCCGCCTCACAGTCGCGTCGGCAGCCGGAATCGCACGGGCTTGGCAACTGACAACTACGCAACGCCTACGTTTCCGAACTAAAAGAGAAATTTAGCGGAGAAGCGTTTCCAAACATGGTCTGTTTTCTGGGTCAGTTTCAGACAAAGGCTCTTGCTCTTATGACCACAGTGTATACAAGGATGTCGGCAATTTGATAGACAACTGCGCTACTCACCGTTTTCTGAAAATTGCTGAGAAGTTTTAAAGGACGCAAATACCCCGTCTAGATTTTAAAAAATTGAATCCGTAGTGGATTCTTGGTAAAAATTGTCGGTCTTGGTGTCAATTTGTAGAGAATTTTATGAAGAGGATTGCTGACAACTGCGCAACATAAAGTTCTATGAGATGAGCGGAGTATTTAGCGAAAATCAAGATGGGATCAGCTCGACACGAAAGCAGGGCACCAGTGCAATTCTCTGACATGTCAGCTGTTTGTCTTAAACCTATCTTTAAAAAAAAGGCTTCATTATCTCGCACTCTGGAAACTTCACTCTTTTGATCTTCCTCATCTCATCGAAGTGGTTGGTATACATTGGTATTCGAGCAAATATTCGAATAATTCGTAAAGTTGAAATATTCGATTATTCGAATAATCGAATGTTCGAAAACTTGAAATATTTGATTATTCGAATAATCGAACATTCGAGCATCCATGATTCGAATATTCGGTTTAATGACAAAATTGCCACGATTCATGGATCACATATTATGATTTACCCTCAGTAACTGACTGAATGCGAACGACAACCATTCTTCATTATTCATTTATTATTTTTCACTGATTGTTTAACGAAAAAATTGAACAATACTGACAAGACCCATGGAGAAGGCGGGCCTAATTTGTTTCAAATTACATTACATTACTGTTCATCTTAGCATCTGCAAACTTTTAATCCCGTGCTACCTCCTCTTTCGGCTTTAAGTTCGGCTGAATTCAAAAGATTACAAATCGAAGACATCATTCCAATTTGGAGGTATGCACGCGAGTTTGAGAGAAATAAGCGGTCATCGAGCTTCGTAGAAGACAAAACTAAACGTTATTAGTTTTGTCTTTTACGGGGGTCGGGGACTGGAACGAAGTTGATTTCTTGCTTAAAGGCAGGCCTAGGCCTCACATTCGTAGTTGTGGTAATTGCAGATCTTGCAACTCCTCAACACGTTGAATCCAGCGGTGTAGGCGAATTGTCTCGGAACCATCTTTCAACGCGTTTTCCGGGACGGGGTCTGTAACAGTCTGCTAACGAAAGTTGACGTGTGAAGCCATTGATCTTATCGATTGAACACGCCAAGGCGGGTTGGTCAACGCTGCACCCGTGGTAGACAGCCACCACAGCTTGGAGCGATCCCCTCCGGGCTCCAAAAATGTAGCCACTTCGACCCTTTCAAAAATGAGTCTTTCGTCTCTTGTGAGCCTTGTGATGTACATTACTGGGATACACATGGTGAGAAAGTCTATGATATATCTATGCCTCCTACAGCGGAATGAGATGGGCCTCTGCCCTTAAGACACGGTGGGAACATAGGTTGCGGGTGCGATGTGCGCATTTCGACTTGTTTACAGATAATTCCTTCCACAGGAAGCTCGATGAATCACTACTATAATAGCGTGAGAAACAGAATGACACCTACAATCATGTTTATGTGGATAGCAGTGGCGGACGCAGAAAGTGAGCGGGGTGGGGGGGGGGAGTGGAAAAATTGGGGTCTCCGCATCTTCGGCGAATCCAATGGAGAACAAAAAATTCAAGAATATTAGTTATAATGTTGAATACTCACTATAAATAATTGAAGAAAAAAAGCAATCAAAAATAAAGTGATGCAAAGTTTTTATCTAATTTGTAAAAAGAAGTAACGTGATTCGAAAAATTCGGTGACCCATCCTCGGGTAAGGGGGGGGGGGGTTGGG
The DNA here is from genome assembly GCA_037903475.1 of Ancylostoma caninum. NCBI lineage: Eukaryota > Metazoa > Nematoda > Chromadorea > Rhabditida > Ancylostomatidae > Ancylostoma > Ancylostoma caninum. Next base: position 59,641 of record JBAJFG010000511.1, read on the forward strand.
CGTCCCTTTGCATCCGCCCTGGCCCATTGCTATCCGATTATCACCATTCTGGAGCAGTCCATAGCGACATTCTTTGTCACTTCATTTAACAGGTAGCCGCCTTACTTCCTTGTTTTACTTCATGACCTCAGAGAAGTGGTCGTAGTGACGCGAGAAGAATGACGAATTAAAAACTAAAGACGGGGTGTGAGCATTGCTCACCAGACTGTTGCAGACAACGTCCTGAAAGACGGGTTAAAAAGTGCCTCGAAACATTCCGTGAATAGCTCGTCAAGAAAGGCAAACGTCTGTTCATCGTTCAGACACGCAAATGAGATGGGACCTCACTTTTAAGGTATACCACCAAAATCAAAATATTCGATTCACTTCCGAAACAATAGCATTCATTTATCCGAATATTTCGAAGTTCTCTTTATTCGAATATTCGAATAATTCGAAGAATCAAAATATTCGATTATTCGGAAATTCGAATTATTCGAAAAATTGAAATATTCGATTATTCGAACTTTCGAATATTCGAAAGGAAAAATTCGAATACCAATGCATAGTGGTTGGTGAGCAACCTTCACTTCTTTGACCCAGACAACCCTCACTTTTCTGATCACTGTCTCACCATCAACGTACCTATGCCCACAAATAATGGCCGTTTTGGAGGTGCGCATTCCAACATGCGTAACTGAGCTCAAACTTGAAGTTTCCTCCAGCAATAAAAAAATTGTTGTTGTTGGCCTGGAGGCACGGAATCGATGGATGTGATCGGTTAACATCGAAAATTAGAGACTGCTCGGCAATTCATATGTCTACAGATGAGCCATGAACCACTTTTTCTGCCATTGCTGGACACTCTATAGTAAGTAGTCAGGTGTGGGTCCACCAAAGCGGAGAAGAACAGTGTGTATCCATAGGTTTACGTCTTAGCCTGCGTTCGTACTAGGCGGTGAGAAATCGGTCGCTACCGATGGTGTTTTTTCGGCGAGCAAAAATACGCTCATCCCGTCGGAAATTCTAACGCTGTAGTGATTACTGGAGCGGCCTGCTATCCCATGAAAACAAGCCTACATTCATATAGACCAGTCAATATGCACTCGGATCATCACAACCACTTCCCTGTTTACATTAATGGAATGTTTGGTTAGCGTATTTTTCCGCTGTGAAAGCGACCGAAGTCTGAACACCCGAGCGGAGAATATTCCGACCGCTCCGTCTGTCCCGCCTGTCAATATGCATCTTTTATTCACCAACCGCCCTCGCCGTCGGTCTAGTATGAAGGCAGTCTTAATAACTGTGTTGCAGCGCTGTAAAAACTAACAAACCGTTTATCTTTCACAGTAGTTTACAATCAAGGAAGAACTGGGCTAATTTAATTACTTATGTCACAGTCTTTTGTCAGATGCTCCAAAATTAGTCAGGTTAGCCCTTGGAACATTTCGCAAATTACTGTATCTTTGTCTTTTGCAGTTGGACTAGCTAACGTGACATCATTGGTAGCAGGAGGAACCAGCGAAGAGGACGAATTCGTTGGCTGGGAACTGGAGTACAAGAAATTCTATAAAGTAACCTCTTTTTTCTCTTAACTGGTGGTAGTAATCTTTTCTTCTGTTACGATTTTGAAGTGTCAATGATAATTTCGATCTTTATCTTTATGAACTTATGTACTGATCGTAAGAAAATTATCTGTTTTTTAGACATATTATTACGAATACGAGGAATTTACATGGAGGAACGCTCCTAAACAACTCAGAATGAAGCGAAAAGTGGCCGTGGCTTGTAAGATTGAAATCCCTGTTGGACAACTCCAAGTTGTATGTAAGTATAACTACGATAAGACGCAATTTCACCAACAAATATTAACCATATCGTTCAGTCTGCGCAGAGTACGATGCGAAATGCTTCCTTATAAAGCCTTACAAGGACCTCACAGCAAAAGAGAAGAAATTGATCGGAGAGAAGGATACTCGTTAAGACTAGTAAGACTTCCAAGACTTCTCATAAGGTAACGTTGGTGAAGGTCTTAATAAAGCCAAGGAAACATGTCGTCTTCAAGGAACCGAAGTTGTTGCCGAAAGCAAAAGATTCGGCCGAAATGAACTCATTTCCGAAACTCAAAAAAGTCTGGACAATTTGAGTCTATCCCAAACCCAAACTAAAAGTAGCTGAGAACCTTCTGTGGTACTTTCGTCTCCTCCATCTACTAACAATCATTCGAAAAGAGATTCCTCTCATGCACCATACTCACAGCGTGCGCATGCATCCACATCATGGTTGTGCGTGGATGAAGTCTTAAATCGCGCAAAACGTACAAAGAAGTCACAAAATGGGCGTAAAATGGAAGATGGAAAGCTTTGCAAACACTACGTAGCTCCCTCACAAAATCTGTGGCTCCAGCACTTCAAACAAAGATTGTTGGTTGGCTTCATGGAGTTGCAACTTGAAATAAGTATGTTTTACGGAAATAAGCATCAAAGAACCTCTCAACATTGCCGACAATTTCTCATGGTACTCTTGTGTCTAATAATTATTTTATTGATGAAAACAACCTTCCACGACCAGCAGACGTCGCGGAAGAGGAACCTCTTCTATCTAATGGCAAGGTACGGGCAAAATCTTGCCCACTCAGGTTTCTTGCTCTCTGGAGTCCAAACAATGTTTGAGACCTCGGTATAAACTCTATCGCTAGATATGGGATAAAACGTCCGAGAGCCACTGTAGCCGCGGGAAAACGCGCTGCAACCTAAAAAGGCTGCGCGAGAGCATACTGAACAATGATGGACGCTCAAATACATACAGCCTAACGGACACTTCGTGAAACTCTCCCCACCCCATCAAACGGACCACCGGTCCTTTCAATATGAATTTTTTCCTATGATGCCACAACAGACAGCATGTGGGACGCTCCGTATAACGTAATTTGAAAGCACGGACGCCGCAAACCCGCAAACGCCGTACCGAAATTGATCGATGGAAGGCGTTTGTTGTGGGACATTTGCAGGGATTTTTCTATAGTTTTCGTCCAAGGCGTCGCCGTGGGCTACGTATCCAATAGAAATTCGGGATACGGAATTTTGCCCGGACCTTGCCTTCAAGGTATCCGTGTTTTTCCGTTCCCTTGGCCGAATTCCGGAAAACGTAAAACGTAACGCGAACGGCCAAGGATGGCCGCAAAACGGAAGAAGTTGGACGGAAAATTCCCTGCACCATATCTGTCCAAATATTGCTCTGGGTAACTATTTAACCAGGCTTCAGCCAGTCAGACAAATCGTGCAGAACTCGTCTAGTGAGACTATTGTTAGCGTCAGTTGTTACTGTAAGCTGCGACACACAACCACCTCTTCACTTATACATATGTACATTGGTATTAGAAAAGTCACAATATTCGATTATTCAAATATTCAAATTATTTGAAAAATTAAAATATCCGCCCAATCGAACAACGATCTAAAAACTTTGTGATCTTTTGAAACGGTGACGCTCGTGGTGCGGTATCTAAAGACCGTCTCCACAGGAAAACAACTGTCTACTAGACATATCTGTCAGCGAGATGAAGGGGTTCCACGTCAACCCCTCGTAGCTTAGCAAAGAATTTTCAGGTTAATCATCACCTTGGTCAATAATAGAACAAGCAAAAAGATATCTACCAAGCTTATTTCATGCTCTCTAGGAATTTTAATGGGGGTCATGGTCAGGATTTTGAATGAAATCCGAAATATGGACATTAATGTAGACGAATGAAATGGAGTGTCTCTGTGGAATACTGATAGACATGATTAACACTGTTAAACACTAACATGATTAACCGCTACCTATCTACTTGAGATAATTCGCAAAGTTCCATCTCCGCCTTTCTTTTCTCCAATTTCTCCAATTGTATCACGTATGTTTTAATACTGATGCTCCGTGCACATGTCTGGTTCTACATCGTCCACATGAGTATGTTCAAGTAGTAATAATTGAAATAAAATAGACATTTTTTCGGTACCAATTTTAGATAAACCTTCTGTAGGGCCGCAGTAGAAAGAAATCTCGATGATGCGGTTAGAAGAGAGACACGAGATAAAAAGACACGTAAGAAACGCAACGGAAATTAGGAAGGATCGCGGCAGAGGGCGGAAAATGGAGTGAGAAAGTTCTCATGCCCGTCTCTTATGCGGAGCTACGTTTTGTTGCGGCCAACAGAATATCGATGTATTTCATATTAAGGCAGGGTGTACGCCATACAGGGGAATCAGACTGTGATTCCGGTGGTCTAGGTTTTTCCCAAAATGATTAGGCCTTAACCGTGCACGCAGTACGGCAATGAGAAATTAGTGTGCGCACCCTTGTAACAATACAGAAGATCTGCAGTAACTACTCGGAGAGACCGCAGGTCACCGATCGGTTCAATCGTTTTCCCGCTGCGGTCTTTCCGGAAATTTGTCTCAAATATTGGGCCACGGCGGACCCTTTCTCCATCCGTCGACCCGTATCGTGGGGACTACTGAGCCTTGGCATACCCTTTCTCCATCCGTGTGTTTTACCCACCATTGGACCACGGCGGACCCTTTCTCCTTCCGTGGATCCGTATCGTGGCGTTTCCCCACTAAAGGGCCCCCTGCAGACCCCTTCTCGATCGATGGGCACCTTTATATTCCGGAGTTTTTTTTTTCCTCAACTGCTGGGCCCCGACACACTTGTCCGTCATCAGTGCACCCGCACCTCTTGTAAATTTCGAGAGTAATGGAAGAAAGTTAGGAAATATTTAGAGAATTGGACCATTTGCACCATTTGATTGCACTGTCCTCCATTACGTCAAAGGCTGTTGTTTCCCGTGGGACCTTAACGAGAGATGCACCAAAAGCATATCCCGGTGGAGTATTATCGCTGTGGGATCCCACGACATCCAACCATCCCTTCGAAGTTGTCGTCCTCGTCTAGTGTAACCTGATTACTCGTGGTCTGTAAGCAGAGGGGCTACTCTGCTCCGTACACTGCTTCTATGCAACGTCAAATTGCTGTAAATACTATCTCGCCCGGAGGGCTCGAGAAAGTGAGGGCGCAGTCCCGCAGCGAAGCTCTGGAAGCGTTGTCTAAACCTCTCGCTTTCATCATTGCTGACTGTATCCATCATTCCCCTATTCGCACACCAACTGCGCCCCAACATTTGCTATTGTCAATCATTTTCGTCAATCGATCGTCGATTGATGAACGATAGAAGGGACGCAGAAGGGACTTTCACGTCTGACCCTCGAAAAATCCGCGCAATACGGGTCTTTTTTGGAGAGGATATGATCATTTGTTAAAATTATTATCTTATTGCTCCAATAAAAAGGAAATGGATTTGAATATTAAGGAATTTGTGGTCTTACTCGATGATTTTTCGCATTTGCCATCTGTCATAAAGTCATTTACTTCTCAGGATGAATCAGCTACTCACGAGCCTTGCCGTAATCATAGTGCCGCTGCGCCTATGTACAATAGCGAGCAAAAAGATTGCAACTTCTGATTTTTCATCTATAACTTCTTCCAAAGTAGAGCGTGGAGGTTCAAATTTCTAACGGAGTTGTGAGCATTCATAGGCGATGGAAACGAGTTAGAACCTCCTCATTCCATAGACTTCCTGCTTTTTGGAAAAAATTTTTTTGCAGATGTCGAAATCTGTAATTTGGAACCGACCGCAATTACTCGCAAAATGGTGTCTATCGTTGGGATCTGACCACGAATCGGTTTCCTGGTGCGGAATCGACTCGCATGCGCTAAAAGATAAGCACGTGGTGATCACTGGTTGATTTCTAAGAAGACTATGTGAGGTTAGTTCAGCAGTGATCCTCTATGGATGTTTCTGCCAGCCTGGCTCCTTGTGTCAGCTCTGTTCAAAAAGGAGCCGCTGACGCTTCTCTAAGTTTGTTTGAAGGTGTTCGGTTTAATGCAGTTCATTACTCTTCAAAATTCGGAATATTCCGGCTGGCTTCAATACAGCCAATTATGCACATCACGAAAATAAGTTTTGCAATTTTTGCTTTCTCGAGGAGGGACACAGCTTAGCGATCCCATGAATGGTAAAGATGCTCCAGTATCCCTAGAATATTGTCATGTACGTAGATGACTGCTTTTGTCGCCTTGGATTTGATGAGTTGCATTTAAAGTCAAAATATTCAGCTAAAATGCAATGAACTTCACGAGACACCACCGAAGTTGGATACTGCAACCTGAAACTATGAACAGTGGTTAAGTCTGCTAGAATCAGTTGAAGCAAACAAAACGAGACGTTTTCAAAGCAAAAGGCTCTAGGATAAGTGTGAATATTCGTGTGTGGAGCAAGAGGCGATGCACTCCCGTGCTTGTGGCCATCACTTCCAGTAGTCCTGTCTCGATATATCCAGTGTGTCATGAATCGTCATGTGCACGGCAATATTCCGGAAATCCTAGAGCATCTTTGCCACTGATGGGGTCATTCTGGTGTCTTCCTCCCCCAGACAGAAAAAATCAAAAACTTATTTTCCGTAATGTCCACAATTGGCTGCACTAAAACCAGCCGTAATATTTCGGAATTCCGATGGAGCAATGAACTGCATCGATTAACTTTAGCTACCAACACTTTCTACTAAACTTGTAGAAAGGTCAGCAGCATCTCTCCTTTCTGAACAGAGCTGATAGAAGGAACCAGGCTGGCAGAAACATCCTTAGAGAATCATTGTTGAACTATCCTCCCACTGTCTTCGCAGAAGTCAACCAATGATACACGTGCACATTTTCTAGCACATACGAGTCGGTTCTGCACCAGGAAACCGATTCGTCGTCAGATCCCAAAGATAGACGCCAGTTTGCGAGTCGCTGCGGTTGGTTCCAAATTACCGACTTCGACATCTGCGAAAGAAATTTTTCCCAAAAAGCATGAAGTCTATGTAACGAGGAGGTTCTAATTCCTTTCTATCGCCTATGAGCCCCCACAACTCCCTTAAAACTTTGAACCTCCATGTTCTACTTTGAAAGAAGTTATAGACGAAAAACCAAAACTTGCAATCTTTTTGCTCGCTACTGTATGTATTATATCTTGATACTGAGATTACACTGTCACTATTTTGTTTTTGGCTATTGTGGTTGGGAACTACAGCATATTGTGACCGATTTGTTATTTTTGAAGGCTCTTATTGTGGAACCCTTTTCTCGACAAGCAACTAAACCATGTGGCTGTTACAGCAACATATGTTGCTGTGAGAATATTGAGAGAATAAAAACTTGTAAACCTATTGTTCGGAGTTACGTCACAAATTATAATTTTGAAAAGCATTAGAATATGAAGATTTAAAATTAATTGGTTTCCTTCCTTTCTGTAGGAGAAAAACTTGTCTTTCCAGGATACTTTTTATGGGGAGAAGTTCAGTGGGAAGTGGGGCTTTGGCAGGAGCCGGCGGTGACTTGGGAGGTTATTCTTCCACGTTGGACCAAGCTCAGGGCTTGGAACCAGGCTGGTAGTGTAGTTTTCCCAGTGTTCCTGAGTTGTACTACTTTCACGAGTAGAGCAGTTCAGCAGAAAAACTTTCGAAATCTCCTCGTTTATTTATTTCATGTCGAGATGACGCATTGGCAGGAAAATACGTTAAAGATTCATTAAGTTAAGACAGATATGGGACAAATGTGTAAATCGAAGACGGAACGGCATTTCTTCTGTTGATCTTCCGCGTTCTCTGAAACAAGAATATTAGGAAAATGTTAACGATATTATCGTGGAATGGATTGTATGTCAACAGAATTACAGAAAAGTCCCTTACCTCACAAATATTCTTCCCCGTTTACTTAAAGGGATTCGTCTTGCCTTGCTTTTGCAGCTGAAAGAGGGCACATTGTAAAGTAATGTCATAAAGTGCGCGGATGTGTGATACTTACGATGCGGCCAAGGGAGAGGAGTGTGACACAGACTGAGAACAGATCACGGGCTTCGAACAGATCAACGGATTGGAACGTCTCTTCTGTGGGTACTCCGAGCTGAACGGAGAACACTTCAAAATGAACTTTCTTATTTTCTTTCGGGCGCGCGTAGAACAGTGGTAAAAGGCCCGCTGTTCGCTCGCACGATCATCGATGGTTCGATCCCGTGCAAGGTCAACCAAGCCTTTCAGCCCCTGGGGTAATTCGGTACGGGAGGAGTCTGACAAGATGAATCACTAAATTGATACACCGGATGCCCCCCCCCCCCCGCCGGAAGTCACTGTTTAGCGCACATACGCATTCTATGTCTCTACCATGTCCGAATGTGGGGGACATCCCACAAACGGTACTGATTAACGCCGACCACTTTGTCCTTTATCCTTTTTTTCTTTTTACTGGAATATATCCAACAAGAGAAATGCGTGACGATAACCCAACGGAAGAAAACATAACCTTGGTAACGCGTTGACTAAAAGGTGCTACGGCGTAGAAACCATTTCTACCCTCTGGTCCGGAAAATTTTTTGGCATACAGGTGTAGGTTTTCATGCATCTCCTCTCAATAGTCCAACGTGTTATCCATCGATCCACTTCGTGATCGAGTGGATAACACGTTGGATCATTGAGGGGAGATCTGAAGGTTCCAATCCCAACACTCATTTTTGCGTATTTCATATTATTCGTGTTCATATTGTGGTATTATGATGGGACTGGCTTCAAATTGGATACATATGAAAGTATCAAGTAAATATGTGGAGTTAGCTCCTTTCATAGATCACTGCCATATGTTTTTCGTCACAGAGCTGGATCAAATACCTGTTATTTACTGATTTCTACCGTTTTAACCGCTGCACTTGTGAGAAAATAGAAAGCACAAAGTATTATAATTTTATCTTCATACATCGATCATTTAAGAAACCTGTTGTACAGTCCGTTAGCCCAAAGAGTGCAACGGGTGGACTTGTCTGCAATTGCGACCGCACCGGCATCGGTCAGCCGATTGGGTTTCGATCTATTTTACACCTTCTTCTGTGAGTTTCAATATGTTCTATGTAGTGGGATTCCTTCTATTTTGATGTTTCGGTACTGTCTCCGATCGAACCAGCTAATCGACCGCTCTATATCTACTATATACGGTGGTAAACACAAAGAACGTCCACCCGGAGCCACTCCCTGGCCCACAGATCATAGATCCCTGGACGTTTTCGGGGAAGTTTAATGCTTCTAATTCACTTGAGCGGTGGAGTTTCCCGAGCAACACTAGCTAAATATTGCTGGCTGGAACACTTGTCTTGTCATCACTGACTGACGCAAGTCGCAAGCGCTCCCGTTTTTGGTTAGATAACTCGTGCGCTTCCAGGCAACCAGAAGATCACAACCCCCTCAGGAATGTGCATGAATTTCGCCGCAGCAGTGAGCAAAATTCTTGAGTGCAGCTGCGGGTATCTTCAAAAAGTTCTCTGCGTCTTGTGCGTTCCGTGAAATCACCGAACAACTGATCTTTTAGCCCCTGACTCATCAATGCAGACACCCTTGCGGCCCTCAGCTCCTCACTCAACTTTCATCAGACTCCCTCCTACACAGTTAGCCAGCTGACGCACGAGGTAATCGAAAATGTTTGCGTTGGCGTTCTGCGCCGCCTCGAAAGATCGGGGATGCACCTGTTCATTCCAGAAACTTCTCCACAATACGTGATAAACAGCTGAGTACCAGGAAGCGCTTTCAATAAAAATAGAAAAAATGTGTTAGGTGCTAACCTTCTTGGCGGCGTCAACAAACGCGTTGATGTTTTCCATGCAGGCAAAGTTTGAGATGGGTTTCTGGATCTTCTTAATGATTCCTGGCTCTATTCCATTGGCGGCCCTGCAAAAATAACTCAGTCTTTGCTGCTATTGCTACTCTGCACACGTTCTGTTAGTTTGAAGCTATCCAACGGCGTCCATTGCGACAGGAGGCTTCTGTTACAACGGGGCGATCGACAGATGGATGGCTCTTTCACTGTCTCGGTCACTGGAGCAAAGCAAGTGGGGCATCCAAAGTCTGCGAGCGCTGTGGGTTTCTGACAGATCCGACAGCTTTTCAGAGATGGAGAAGCTTTCCACAAGATTCGAAAAAAGAAAATCGGTGCTTGCGAAGAGAAGTTATGCTTCAGTCTTGACAACTAGTTAGGGTTCACAGTGCCTTCTGTAGAGGGATTCGGTTTGACATAACAGAAACTTGGATTTCAGGAACCTTCGAAACAGCATGATAAACCCGAGTCAGAAGAGCTGATCCACATTGCTTGGTTCAAAACTATTTAGCCTCCTCTGATTATCGAACACGATTTTCTTCTAAGCAGTCTGTGAAAATACCGAAAATGGTTTCCTTTGTTGCCTAGCTGTGAAAAAAAAATGCTGTGACTGCCTACTAGAATTATTCGTCAATGGAGTTTAAATATTCGTCTTTGCAAGTGCAAAGCTTATACATGCTCGCATAGGTAAATTGATCTGTCGAAGAGTACCATGAACTCTCTCATTGGACAGACGTACTTTACTTTTTTGGCTAACAACCATGAAACCCAACGAAACATCTTCAACTCATTGTTTCTACTCCTTTTCCTTTTTTGAAGGCCAAATTTTTCAGCACCTCATTGTTGGAGAGTTGTTTTCTTTGAATTTTACAGAAAATGAGTAAATGAACTGAGCAAATAATAGAGACGCAAACGATTTTTAAGTGACAACAAAAAATGGTTAGAAAAGGAGGGTATAGAAATTGTCTCTATTTCCATCAGGAATTCCTGAAGCTCCAAACTTATTGATCCTATTATTTTTACCCTTGATCTTTATTCACACGTTGTTTTCTGAATTCCCTCCATAGCCATTTTAAGAAAGGTTGACACATATTGAATAATTAGAAACTTCAAATCAGCCACTCCAAAACTTGTTTGCTTCCGCTAAAGTTTCGAATCAAAGGCTGCAGAAGTAGTGCTAAGATATGAAATACCCACTTGCAAAGAAGTGTGCCGTCCTTCAGGAGATTCAGGAAGTTATCCCTATCACCAGCGGTGTTGATGTTTTCACCAGAAAGTTCCTTGATCCAGATCAGTAGCAGCCTACCCTCGTCCTCATTGTATTTAGAGTCTTGCTGAAATGAATTGAAGTTATCATTAAAACGACAAATCTTCACTGCCAAGAGATATTTAAGAAAACTGAAGCGAAACTGAGCAGCAATGAAAGAATTTCTCACCTTCTGTCGGACAGCGAATCCGATTCCTCCGGCAGTGGTGCGGCTGGCCATGGTTAGAGAGTGACTGAGGTTGGCGCCAACTTCGCAAAGCTTCTTTTATCCCATCGTTCGTCTATTGGTTGTCCGCAACTAAGCCGCGCCCACTGCCGATTATGATTGGCGACGGGGAGTCCTCACACCCCCGTGGTCCCGCCCTCTACTCCAACAATAGCGCCTCAGGCAGTGATTCACGAGAAATGACGTGACGGACAGCTGATCACAAATTTCAACAATCGTAAACAAAATAGATGTACTAGCCGTTGATCACATAAAGTTTCGTAACCGCAAACTGGTTCGGTGAGCATCTCGGGTGCTTTTACTTGAGTACTTGAGTTGCCGCATAGCACAGCTAAAGTTCTTTCATTTCTCAGCAAATACAACTGAAACACGACGAACACCTGTGAACTCACATCAGCACCTCCACCTATTTGTTAGGTTTTAGCGTGGGAATAGGAACGGTTGAAAAAAAAGTCAATTCCGAGCGGAAAAAGCTATTCCAATGTTGTGGCAGTGCGTCAAAAACTACCCACACTTAAGAAATATGACAAATGCATTCCCAACTCAAGTATCAGAAATGCTCGTCTTGGCCTAGCAACCCTAAATCCAGACGCACAATGCTTGATATTTGCATGGTACATAAACTGCTTGACACTGCAACTAACATTAATGCTCTTGATTTTTTCAGCATTACACCCTCAATAACCAGGGGCTGGGGGGGGGGTGGCTTTTAAAATCGCCTTTCCAATACCTAGACGTGTAATAAAGGCTACTAGCTTTACTGTCAGGGCAGGAACTGCATACATCAAAATAAGCAGGAGAATGCCCACCAGATGTCCCAGCGCTTCGTTCAAACAAGCATTTAGGTTCAACACATGTGTAGCATACATCAATATGACTACTTTACATTTTCTTAGTAATGGTAACTGCTCAGTCAGAACTCGTATTCTATCTGAATTTGTATCCATAGCGTTGTAAAGAAGACGCAATCAATCAATGATACGGTGAAGAGGCGAATATTGGAAAATTATGTATAGATAGATAGATAATATACACCTAACAAGAAAACAGGGTCATAAATTCTCGACCAACGTGCGGCTCTCGTGCGTTGCAGTAGCCAACGGTTTTGTCAACTCTACGGAGAAGTCAGAAGAGATATCCGAAATCCAAGAGTGGATTCTTAAAGCGCATGAATTCTGCATAGCCCAGATCAATTTCCAGACAGCCAGCCCATCTGATCCCAGTCTTACAGTTTATTATATTTGGCCAAAGATTTTGTTGTCACCCTGTATGATCCCAGAAGCTCCGCTTTTTTGGTATAATATGTAGAGGCGAAAACGCAGTACAGTTACCTTGTGAATATCAACAAGCGTTGATGAATTTGCCCCCACGCTTTCTTCAAGAGTGTTTCAGGACTCCAAATCTGGACCAGTTCCTGTTGGGACATTGACCCATGCCAGCCATTTTTTTTCAGGCAACGCCAATGCTTGCACTTGTTGTCCTTCGTGCTCAAACCTCACCGCGTAGAACCATAGTATGTAAGCTCAGGTCTCAGGGAGAGCTTAACCTTCTTTTACTCCAGATCTGATTGAAGTATACACCATTTGGTAGATCCTGTGTGAACCGCGCTGAGCTCAATTTAGTGCTTTGACAACTTCATTTATTAATTTTTTTTGATCGCGCATTATGACCAGCACAAGATACGAGCCTGAAGATGATGGTAAAAAATGCTAAAGGGAGATCAGATGTGCTGGTTTAAATACGTCGACAGTAAAGTAATCTTTGGATAACAAGAACTGAATTTGTCAGGCAAATAACAGTTGAATGAAGCTTGCTGATTGAGCACTTATCGTCATTCGTCACTTAGTACAGCCTTAATCTGAGCTTGAATAGTAAGATTGTGGAATTCGGCTTAGCTTTACCCATTTTTTTTCTCCAGCTCGTTTAGATTTGTCTTCTGCCCTGTTGAGAAATATGCCTGTCAACATTGCTTTGATTACCAATCTGTCTCTGTCTCTGTTTTAAAATTCGTATCAGTTCTACCCATTGAAAAATAAACTTCCAAGAAAGAAGTATGGCAACATTAAGAAGTTCTGGGACGCTAGGGGCAGTTCTTTGCAGTATGGAGTGAAAACCGCAGAAGATTTTCTGAAGCGACGTAACAAAGCTTAATTTGGCGAGAAGACACTACGAGAGAGTCGCATCTCGCGGCATTCAATTTATTGGTTCAAAAGGCTCATAATTCAAGTCGTACAAAATACTCAGAAATGTTAAAATGCCGGACTATTAGAAATATCGCCAGTTCGAGAGAAAGTGCGAGCAAACCACGTGGTTACTAGCAGCTTTCATGGAACATTGCAATTCAACGATCAGTGGCCGACTATGACCTCCAAAAAAACACATACCATCTGTATCAGTTTAAAGGCAGCACCTTCGGAAATTTTTGAGTTTGAGACTTTGATCGCTTTTGATACTCGGCCGTTGTCGCAACCATTTTACGAAAGTTTCACAGTCATAGATATCAGCATTCTCAAGCTATGAAGAGATAAAGTTTGTGCTGGCGATCAGTTTGGATGAGTTGTGAAATGAAATGAGTGGGTGTTTTTGTTTACTATCACTCTCTTTGCAAATGATACCACATGTTTTCATTTCAACCTCCTAGTTCAAGCTCGGTTAACTCGGCTATCTTTGCAAATCTGCTAAAATGATCGCAATGAAAACCGCCTTTTTCGTAGAATTTGACAAAATTGATCGCTGCCATCGTTTTCGCTATAGTGCTAAACCTAAGAATGCAACAAAATCTGTGAGAGCAAAATTTCCGTGGTTGATGCCTTTGAAGACTTCTTGGAATCAAGAAGGCAGGGAACAGCTGTCGGTTGCTGGTCAGGTTCACAACTGAGTAAGCATGAGTCAGTGAATCCAGAATAGTGACTGGCTCTACCAGCGACTGATCTTTACGGGCCCTTCAAATTTTCAGACTGCTGTTGTACACAAACAATTAGAAAGCACAGGTGCATCGTTATAACCAACAGGCGAACGTTTTGGAATCTATCCCAGTTTCACAGTTTTTGCCGTATTCTTACGTATGTTGTTGTTTTCTAGACAAATAGACAGGCGGTGTCAGCTGTTCAGCGCCAACCAGCTATGCACCCACCTATTGATCACATAACAATAGTGTACTGCATTCGATTCGTGGTTACAGCGTAGAAACGAGACAGACCTCCGTAGGTTATCTAACTGAAGAGAGTATAGAGAGTATTAGCCGTCCTGTCACAGCTGCTTTTGATAAAGAGCTGCACGTAAACGACGCAGTGGGATGTTTGGTTGAAGCTAATTGGAGACCCGTGGCAAACGATGGTGTGTTGGTCTCCTGTTGTTGCTTCTTGGGGTGCCAAGTCGTAAGATATACACGGTGTCCGAAAACTACTCGTGCAGCAGCACTCTGATACTAGAACTGGGTGAGAAAATAAGCGTGCCGTCATATTCCAGTGACAGCTTGAGGTATACAGGGTCTGAAGGACACCATCGCAGCGATCCTACCTAAGAGAACTGATGTTTTATTGGGTTGCGGAATAAGTTCGTGCGGTTTTATTCAATTTGTTTTTTCACAGTGATTTGATTTTGTAGCTCTTATGTGCTCCTTACCAGTGACACAACCTTGCTTCTCAATTCTCGCTTCACTTTGTTTTCTATCGCATGGGATGTGATCCTCAAAGTCGACAAAATTGAACCTCCCCGCAACCGACTACCGTTCGATTTCAATTGAGGACAGATTTGACTCAAATGGCTTGGGATATCATTGACGTCTGTAGAGTAATCTCTACTACTGAAAGGACAGTACAGAAGTTACAAAAGTGGTATGCCCGCTCCTCTGGACAAGGCAATTTTAGCTTTGAATATGCTTTTAGCTTTGGACGCCCAGTTTGTATGACATAGAGGCGATTATCCGCTAAGGTTGCCTTGAATGTAAGGTAAAGTCACCATTTATGCTAGCTTTTAACAATATGTACGTTTAGCTAGTGTATTCCCTTCAAAGCCCTGAAGTTCTTGATATGAGGTGATCGTCCAATTGGGTATGGGCGATTTCTCTGTGCAAACTAACCAAAACGACAAACAAGATACTCAAATGTAGGGGATTTCCACCAGTGCGGACTTTACAGGTCTGATGCAGCCATATACGACCTATTTTATTAACTCCCTTACTCATATCATAAACTGTGGTCCAAGATTCGCGGTTGCGGGCTATAAATGGAGTCATTTCAAACAACGCAATTTTTCGTGGACGTGGAGCTGAGAAGTTGCCCTGTATCTTGCAGCATTAATAGAAGAGGGAACGAGCTTTTCAACCCATTCAGTGCGATTGGCATTGTTTATGGGAGATAGTGGTTTCTATGCCCATGAAAAACCGCAGGTACTTAATACCCAACTCAATATGCTATGTCGATCCGAAGGAGAAAATTCTTGCGAACCAATTTATTGTGTGAACTGAACGGTGCAGTTCGGGTTCCTGCGCAAATAACCAGAACGTCCAGTGAAGTATGTATTCCATTTTGCATTCAGAACAAAGTGAGAGTGAAACTCAGATAACATCAGGGCTCTTCAAGAAAGTGATGGCGCACCGAAGAACGATATGCATGGATGTGATGTTTCCGAGAAATTTTGAAGCACACCTACATGTTTGTTCTCGTTCAATATGGACTGGGCGAGTGAAGCGAGTACCAGTAAAAGTCCGAAAGACCGGCGTAATTCAGGTCCAGTTTTCAGGTCATTTTTTCAGCCCAATCTAGTCAAAGTTCAGCACATTCGGTCCAATCTATTTTTTGCCGTTAACTCTTTTGCTGCGAGGAAATGTTTCGAGATCCTCAAAACAACCTCATACGGCCAGGAATAATTGGCATTCGACCTGAATCTCTCTCTAGACAGGAAGGCTTTAGGTTCTTAGAGAAGCTATGGGAGTAGACTTCAATGTTTTTCATTCCCGCCTTAGCTCTCCTCCTATCCGGCTGCTTTCGCTGATCTACTTGCCCGTACCGTTACTACAGTCACTTGTCGGAATGGCACCGAGAAAACTAACTCAGGACAACGAACCGGCCTGGCTTCAACCCATTTTAAAGGTGGGACGACTATTTTAGTCGCTTTGACGAAATGTTTGAACTTTTTACTAAAATGCAAGAAACACAAAATACGATTCTCAGTAAACTAAGTGTCCTTGAGCTGCGGTTTAATGCAAATTATGAGCCCAGTCCTCCTACTAATTCGGCAATTTACAGCACCCTGGTTAAATTTCAAACAGATGCGAAAATAGTGAGTGCCAAGTCCTGCCGTATTACATGGGTGGGTATAGGGGAAAGAGATGACGATGCGAGCACCCGGGTTTTTGATCGCGAAGCGGTCAGAGAGGTCTGGAAACATCGGGGGATGAAGAGCTTCTCCAGGAGCTTGATAGCGGTAAAATTGAGTTCTACAGACATCTCTAGTAAGATCTAAGCTACCGAACGCGCGTCCCCGGATTATAAAAATCACTCTACGAAATCAAGAGCTGAGAGATAGGTTACTGCAACACATGAGGACAGGGAGACAATCTTTGACAAGGCAATACGTGCACTCGTATGCGAGGCCTGACTATACGCGCGAAGAAATTGATTATGATAGGAGTTTACGCAAGAAAGCTGGGATCATGAATCAAAGTGAGGGGAAACTTTGGTATGTAGTCAGAGACCTCGCGATCCACAAACTTAAAACACCGCGCGATCTGCCATCTCGTTATCCAATCGATATGCTCGAAAGTGACCCACTTGTGAAAAACTCCTCTTTACCCGCTCCCCAATCCCTCTCTCAAATTTCGCACTAGGAAATGTAAACAGCCAACACGGATCCAAGCCTTCGTTCTTCATCTAAAGCAAAAACTACCACTTTTTTAAGCAATGGCCACTTTTTGTCTTTCAATGCACGTTCCATTGTCAACAAAATTCCCGACCTACATTTTCTTTTATCTCAGCAACCAAGCGGAGTTTTTATCACAGAAAGTTGGTGTAAACCTGGTTCCATTCATGATGCGCTTCTGAGCTACGACTCCACCTATAGCGTATACAGATGCGATCGGGAGGGAGAGAAAGTTGGAGGAGGGGTGCTGGCACTAATCCACAAGAAGGTACCTTATAGCCTTGTCACTAAAAAGAGCTTTTCAGAGTTCTGTCAAATGATTCAAATTCAGATTCACACAAACTAAGACAAAATACTAATATTTGTTGTATATCGAAGCCCATCGTGCACTGCCACTTCTTTTCTGCAATCACTTAAATTTTTAAATGAAAGATGCATACACTGGAGCGATAACTACTTGATATTAGGAGACCTTAACCTACCATTTATCGACTGGGACCAAATGGCCCATAGAGGCAACTTGTCTACTCCGTCATCGTCTGCATTCCTCAACTTTGTGCTATCGCATGGGTTAACTCAAGTTGTTAACCAACCAACCCATGGTTTGAATATACTGGATGTAATTTTGGTGTCCGACCACACACTGATCAAGAATGTATCACTATTACCACCCTTCAGCACGTCTGACCATCTGAGTATTCTTTTCGAACTTAACAAGACTTTCTCGAATCGAAGCGCTTCTAACAAATGCTACCGGAATTGTGCGAAAGGAGATTTTGACTCTATAATACAGGCTCTTTCCGAAATCGATTGGGTAGCACAATGCAACGCTGCAACGGATATTGACTAATGCTATGACATATTTATCACTATCTGTAGGAATCTAATTGAAAAGCACATACCCTTCACGGAGTCTTCTTCACAGCCAGAGAAATATCCCAGATCTATCCTTATTCTCAAAAAAAGGGTAGATTTCCATCACGCCAGAAAGAGCTCAAAGTATGTTTACTACGCTAGGAAATTGAGGCGTGCTTCAGCTCGTTATGCACTCGTTAGGGAACAGTCCGTAGCACGCTCCAACTCCAAGCAATTTTTCGCATTCTGCCGGAAAAAGCTCAAATCAACCGACTCCATTCCAAATCTTCTTTCGAATGACGATACTCTCATCGAAACCGACGAAGGTAAAGCGAACTTGTTTGCTGAATATTTCAAGTCAACCTTCAAAGCTCCGTTCTATCCCAGTGGGGACTTGCCTTCCGTCACTGATGAGTGCTTGGACTGGGTTGATATATCAAGTGCGCAGGTGTACAATACTTTTCGTAAGCTTCCAGGACGCGTTTCCACATCACCTGATCACGTCCCCTATATTTTCCTAAAGAAAGCAGCTCTGGGTTTTACAACTCCGCTGACGTTAATTTCCAACAGAATTCTTCTTTTTGGAGAGGTTCCGCAGCTCTGGAAAATAGGTTTAGTTCGCCCAATACACAAAAAAGGAAGCTGAAATTCTGTTGAAAATTGCCGGCCCATATGCTTAACTAGCTCTACAAGCAAGGTTATGGAAAGAATAATCTGTAAGCATGTTAAGAAATACCTCTTAGAAAGCGATCTGCTCTCCTCCTATCAGCATGGCTTCTTAAACAGAAGATCCACGATTTCTGCCTTACTATCAACAGTTCCTACATGGCACAGGATTGTCGATAATGGTGGATATGTATCCACTTGCTACATTGACTACGCTAATGCGTTTGACTCCATTTCGATTCCGATACTCTTCAAAAAACTGTACTCTTTTTGGATTACGGGGTGCCTTTTTAAGTTTCTGAAATCGTTCCTAAGTGATAGGTTCCAAGCAGTTATAGTCAATGAGGCTAAATCTGCAGCTACCCAACGACCAGCGGGGTACCTCAAGGAACGTGTATAGGGCCCCTCATGTTTCTAATTTTTGTTAATGACCTTCCGAGTTGCCTCCCCTATGGGACTTTCTGTTCAATGTACGCAGACGACTCGAAAATCTACACGGTAAATAATGCTGTCATGCTACAAGAATCTTTAGATGCTGTTGAGGTATGGTCTAAAAACTGCGGGCTTGAAATATCCACTGAGAAGACTGCTGTGATGTTGTTTGGAAAAAATCACCCGCAAATTCAGTTTAACCTAGGTGGTAAACAGTTGTCACGCGTTCGCTTGATCCGTGATCTAAGAGTTAAATACAGCGATCAGTTTGAATACGATGTATACATAAGAGAGATCGTCACTAAAACCCGAGCTAGATCCAACTACATTTTAAGGGCATTTAAATCACGTGATCCTAGGCTACTTTTACATCTCTTCACAGTCTACGTTAGACCCATTCTGGAATTCTGTCCACCAATTTGGTCTTCGTATAAACAAGTTTTGATCGAAGAAATTGAAAATGTTCAGAGAAGCTCCACATATAGGTGCTTCGTTCGCAAAGGACTCCCCGAAGTAGAGTATCATGACCGACTCAGAAAGCTTAATACTCACACTTTAGCTTTCCGCAGAAAGATTGCAGATTATACACTAATGTATAAGTTAGCCATGGATGAGCTAGAACTTGATCTCTCTCATCTATTCACGTTATCATCTTCAATAGGTCTAACGAGAGGACATGCTTACAGACTGCGATCTGAAAAACCGAACAGTCGCTCCTATCAAGGATCTTTCTTGGCTAGAGTCATCCCCTTGTGGAACGAATTAGATCCTACACTTTTCAGGTGGAAACACTCTTGTACCTTTCAGAAACACTTGGTCGACTGCCTCGAAAGCCTCGAAGAGAACCTTACGACACCAACCCTGTAGTGAAGAATAAGCAAATTCTCACTTGTCTTTTTTGTGTTTTCCTTTCTGTACTATGCCTACTTTCCATACACATTCCCTTGCATACCCTTTTATTCCCATGCTCAGCCCATACCAGTTCAAATGATTAGCTAGTGTGGTGGCTAACTCTGCCGTTCCACTTGCTTCGCACGACGTTTTTCTGCAAGACTCTTTGAGTAATGACCGCATTGGGAAAGGTTGCCTCGGGAGTTTCCCCCTCGGCAATCGCCTGGGGTTCGTACCAGATCAAAGAGGTCCCGTACGACCCGCCCCGGAATGTCCTTTTGCAGTTGCGTGCTTAGGCGTGTGGATAATTCCTCCCAAGCAATCGCCTGGGGTTCGTACCAGATCAAAGAGGTCCCGTAGAACCCGCCCCGGTATGCACTTGGACAGTTGCGTGCTCTGGCGTGTGGTCTCAAGGAGCAACATCCCCCAGCGATACAATATTATATCCGTGAAAATTCTCTAACAGTTTCCCTCAGCTACGTCCGAGCATGGGCGGAATAAGTCAGTTTATCCCGTTTTTGTTTGTTGATTTCTATGCTATGTTCCATTACCTATACTGACAAGCAAATAAATAAATAAATGTGCAGCCATACTGTTGCTGAGATGCAAAGCTTTTTCATCCTTCTTCCTGGCATTTTCTGTTAATCGGGATTTCTCGTGCTTCGAAAAATTTTCATTATTACTGGCTAAAAACGGCTTTTCTGATAATTGACAAAATTCAAGTGAGATGAATAAGAACAGATTCCATCACAATGAAGGGTCCTTCTCTCCTCCCGAATCGATATTCTGTAACAACTAACTATTTGCTCATAAAAGACGCCCAAGGACTCCATACTTCCGCGCACATTCCTGCGCTGTCGTCCAAATCCATACAAATCAGGGAATTCATCCACAATTTTTGATGAGCTAGCTCTTTTTGAAGTCCTGCACATGGTTCAATGTTTGTTTATGTGCAGCGATGCTTGGTTGGCTAAACTCAGAAGCTAAGAGAAAACTAAGAGTGGAGAATCAAGAAGATGAGACTACAAAGCCTGTATCTAGAAGCCATTTGGTATGCTAACAATTTCTCATTTCATTTGGAGAGATTTAATGACTGTTCAAGTTTCGCATTCAACTCTAACTGAGTATAGTCAAAGTTGCCTGATCTGTCAGATCTGTCAAAAACAGGCTCTTTTTTCAGACTGGACCAAAATTTGTAGTCAATGAATACGGAGGAAAGAGCAGATGTTCAACAGAGCAGCCCAGAAATAGCTGGGAGACGGCGATTCTTTGATGGTCATTTAGGAAACTTTTCAACCCACCACGCATTTATTATTTCGAGTTCCACTAAGGCTTTTTTACTCGAAGAAGCGTAAATAAACAGAGTAAAGAGATTCGAACCGCAGACATGATCAACGTGTTGGGCTAGAAAAAAAAGCAAAACAAAACATGTAACAGAAAGCTATGGGTGGAGGAGAAAACAGAGCTTCTTTTGAGCCTACTAACTGTAATTGTCCATGGAAATAAAAAAGAATTGAGTAATCACTGAATGCTCCAAATGTTGTGCTCAAAACACTTGACAATCATAGTTCTAGACTACGTAATGTGACTTGATTCGCTGTTCTTCCATCCACAGCGACCTAGCAAGAAATTGAGCAAGTGCGGTCCTCAAAAACTCTATTCAAAGAAATCTAGATGGCTGAACATTTGGAAATTTGATAGCCTTCTAGTTTGGCAGTGCCAAGTTTCATCAGTAGTTTTCCATTTTTAGCATGTAAAACATTGCTGAAATCCTTCTTGTGGAATGTCCTTAATTGATGCGGTGCCTTTGCAGAGCTGTCTCTTGCATATACCATTCTAAGCCATTGTAAGAATACGAGTTCCCCTATACTAACCCATAATGATTCCCTACACGAACCCCGTTTCATATGTCTTTTATAGTTCATTTCATAGAAGTGCAGCATACCGACTACTTTGAACAAGAAGACCTTCCCTGATCGAAGTAATGATTGGTCGTCTGTGATGCGTTTAGATGCTGGTCGCTCCAATTTATAGATCAAGAACTGAAAGCAAATTCTGACAGTTTCTAAAACATGCTTAGGGTACTCAGAAACATCCTGCGGGGCTATCAGCGCATTCAAGGATGTGAAGCAGAAGTAGACTAAATTTTGCGATTTTAAATGTCAGCATTGTCATTCCTAAATTTTCTGTCGTGAAATGAAGATTTGGGGAATAGTTCATCGTTTTTAACGAATATGAATGCAGCAGTTTAGTGTGGAAAGATAGAATGTGAAAATATGACAAATTACACACCATGTTGGTCAGAAGCATGCTTTATTTTTCCTATTAGTAGACAATGCTTAAATACACAGAGTCAAGCAAAACTACTAACATGTAGAGGAGTCAGCCATGCAGTGACGTTGGTTGGCGACAGTTGGAACCTTTAGTGACTTTCTGAGTTCTGCAATATTCAATTCACAATTCAGCATAAAGCAGATTTGTGAAAAATTCTGTCCTCACATGGTGCAAATGTAATAAATTCCATGTTGTCATACTCGCAATCGTCTTTGGACACACACTTGCCGTTTTTGTTTCTGTAGAAGCCGGGATCGCACATGCAAACACCGGGACCAGGACAGGCACGCGAAAGGCATGCCTTAAAAATATTAAATTGGCCAAAGAGTTGTACATTTGAGGAAGTCAGCGTTTTCCCCGCTTCTTGCTATTATCGCACCTCTTCGTCTCTCTCCTCATTCTCGTCCTCATTGCACCTGCCCTCACATGCCTTCAAAGTGCCACATTTGTCGTACCATTCATTGGGACCACATTTCTTCTCTGCTGCTTCTATAAAGTTTTGCAGTATGAATGGGTGAGATTTTTCTGAGATTTTTTTGTCCCTATGAAAAGGATTGTTGCTGGGAGGTGCAACAGCATTCTTTCACTCAGAAAGCGAAATCAAATGAACTCACCGATGCATTGCGAAATGAGGAACAACCAGATCTGGAAGGCGTCATCATTATTGATCCTTATGAAAGGCCCGAAGAGTGAAAGTACCTCGGAATCGTGCTAGTATGTGTTCACGAGAGCTTCAGTTCAGCCCGTAAGCTACATTTATTATGCATCGGAGTCCGCTCAGGTCGGCTAAGAAAAGATGCGTATCGATCCTCGTCGGATAAGTACTTATGGGAATCGATATTGTCCTTCGTTATCCGACCGGATCGGACGCCGATGCACTAAAAATGTAGCTATAGGCTGCGGGTATACTTCTCCAGGAGTATAGCACCTACTAGCGTTGCCGTCGACGTGGCGACTTCTATAGCACCTACTAGCGTTGCCGTCGACGTGGCCTTTACGCTCACACACCGTAAGTTCATGCTGCATTCATATCTTTACTTTGTAGTGGATGATGCGATTGTCTCCTTTACAATCTTAACGTCTTGAGATTTTCTCATACTATCCCTCGATGTTGAGTGTGAAGGTTGAACTACCACTATACCTTAGGTGAAGTTGCTCGCTGCTGTTGGCGATTGCGGGTCGAGTTCGCCAGCGAGTGCGACGCAAAATGCTATACTCTACGTGAAGTACCGACCTCATACTCGATGGATTTCACTTGATATATGTAGTTTCTAATTCAATCAAGGGCAACCGTATTTCCCACGAATGCCAAGCTATTTGTTTTTGGAAGAATCAAAGCTTCAATTTTGGAATGCTGCAATGATCATCCACATACAAACAACTGAATTGAAGTGTTCCCTCGTTGCAACTGTTACGATGTTTTGGGACAAATATCTACAAAAGCAGCTATGTTCGTTCGCAGAACTAAGGCAGAATGCAACTTTGTAGATGCATACGAAGAGATACGACGATATTTTCATAAATTACTCTTTGTAAAATTGATATTTCTGGAAACTGCGAATGAGAAAACTCACAGGAATGAGATAAAGCCCTCTCATCTTTCCGCCGTCGACGAATGACGTATTTGATGTGCGCTCTGTTCTTTTCGGCGTATATAAATAGCCTCACAACTAGTTAAGACAAATAAATGGTGCTTGCTTTCGACATCAAGTTTACATAATTTGTGATTAATGAGCTGCGGTTGTCAAACTTCAGCCCAAAAAGGCAAACAGAATGTCATTATCTGTACGCTTCATCGACGTTATTGGCTGACTAAAATCATTCTCAGCTAATAACATGAGAAAGCACCGACAACGGAAGAATAATATTGGGTCCGGCAAATTTAACGAAATGTATTCTATCAAATGAAATTTTTGATGCTGATTTCGAAATTTTTTCAATTTTCCTTTTTTGTTGCGGAGCCCCTTCTGAAGAGTTACGTGGCATGATTCCAGATTGCCCACTGCCGCCAAAATTTGGCTTCCTGGATATATATTTCTTACCTGAATCCACTACTGGTGCTAGAATATGTTTCCAGATTTCAGATTTTTCAGAGTGATGAGGATGGAACAAATACATCTGATTGCAAGGGCATTCGCCACAAATGTGCATACGCGCAAATATGCGTAAGAGCAGTTCATAGAAGGTAAGAAAGGTACGTAAGAAACACGCAGTTCTTCGTTGGAGATCTTTTGTGGGGCCAATATGTGACGAATATCGGCGGCTCAGTGAATGGAACCGCGTCTCTCCGCATCCAAGCTGTACACTGAGTGCTTTAAGCTTCTCATTGATAGCACGGTGGCACGCTCTTGGCGTCGGCTTTGTAACTGCATCACGACAGCTTAGTGTAGACCTAACCCGTTTGGGACCTGAAACATGTGCTTTGCTATCCCTTGAAGTGTTCATGTGCACATTGGAATCAGCTTATCGACTAGGCTCGTACAGTGCGTGTCAAAATTTTACGCCCACCCTAAAGATTCGTCGTTTCGGGCAAGGATCAAGCTTTTTCGAGTAATGGCGTTCTCGTTTTCAGCATGCTTGAAAACCCCAGAGACTTTCACCAAGTCTTTTCTAGGTGATCCTCTAATTTTTTAATAGTTTTTGAAGGGAAAATGCCGCGGTTCAAAACTTTACGCCCACCCTTGAAATGTCGGTTACGCAGGAGAGGATTTGCCAATAAGCAGGGAAATTATACGAACTGACGTAGTAGCGCTTCAAAATCAATGTCAAAGGTATCTTACCTGTCACTGACTGAGCAAACTCTCACCCGAACAAGTGTGAACAGAAAAAAAAATTTTAAAGACCTTGGGTGGTCGCAGACACTTAGCTGATATTTCGATGAATAATCTTAATACGTATAGATGGAAAAGGGAACACTAGAACACATTTCAAAGTCGACACGACAGCCATATCATCCGTCTGGTCCTCTTCGTCCACAGTGTCGGCCGAGAAAGATGCCCCAAGTCGTGATCCTAGCGAAGTTGTGGACGCTGTATTGGAGAAGATATGAGAGCAAAGGCCTTTGTAGATCACTGCTATGAATAGCTAAGTCCATCGGAATCCTATCTGCGCAATTCCGATTCTGTTGTGCCTAGTAAAATAATTCGACGCTAAGGGTGGTGTGGCGTCCGCCGGAGAACAGGCATTGTGTTCTTGCTTCAAATGTCCTCAAATGCTGATATGCGAAGAGACTGGTCAATTTGAAAACAGTTAGCGGGAATTTAATGCTGATTTTCTCAGTCGACACTGTGAAGGAGAAGGACCAGACGGGTGATATGGCCGTCGTGTCGACCTTGAAATGTGTTCTAGTGTTCTCTTTTCCATCTATACGTATTACGATTATTCATGGAAATATCAGCTAAGTGTCTGCGACCACCCAAAGTCTTTAAAAAATTTTGTTCTGTTCACACTCGTTCGGGGGAGAGTTTGCTTAGTCAGTGACAGGTAAAATACCTTCGGCATTGATTTTGACTGCTCCATAAGGTTACCTGAAGTCTTCTTGAGCGCTACTACATCAGTTCGCATCATTTCCCTGCTTATTCGCAATGCGATTCCTCTCCTCCGTAACCGACATTTTCAAGGATGAGCGTAAAGTTTTAAACCGCGGCATTTTCCTTTCAAAAATTACTAAGAAATTAGAGGAACACCTACAAAAGACTCGGTGAAAGTTTCTGGGGTTTTCAAGCGCGCTGAAAAAGATAGTGAACGCCATTACTCGAGAAAGCTTGATCCTTGCCCGAAACGACGAATTTTTAGGGTGGGCGTAAAGTTTTGACATGCACTTTGTAATTTCAGTGTTAGAGTTCTTTTTAGCATGACACAAAATTCATGTTATATTTCGAGCAAAACGTGCACTTTCGATTCCAACGAGAGGGAAATCGAAAGCAGAACGTTTTTACATTCATCCTGAGCAAATAATGTGCGCATTCCACATGGAAGCGATGACAGATTGGTGCAAAAGAAGAGGTGCGTTTTTGCGTTAACTTTATTTTTTCCCATAACTTTACCGAACGGAAACCTCGGCGAGGGATCTTGTTCCTTCGACTAGCAGAGATTGTTGCTTAATGTATGAGCAGGTCCCTGAAGTCCTGCTTAGAGAACTGAGAAAACTGAAAATCAAAGAGCAAACAGATTTTCGTTTTCACGTCGTCATCTTTGGCAAATTTTTTCCTGTGGGTACATAAAATGAGCCTTTGAGCATTTGGAGCGTTTTTTTTTCAAACGATCGCTCACGACTCTTTGAAGCAAATAACAGAAATAGGCATGAGCGAATGTGCTCCTTCCAAAAAGTAGCTTGGAAAGGATCATCTATCTAGAATCCTAGAAAAACAATGAGGAAAATGCTTCGAAGATGCTCATTTCCTCAGCAGCGATGCCGTTGCGGAGCTCATATATGGAGTACGCACTGACATCCTGACCTAATGCAAAGAAGGTGGTTTGGACTGTATGTTAGCAGTATTACCGAAAAATCCTCGAAATTCAAAAAATTTAGGAATATATTTTTGGAATTTTCAATTGTTACATGACAGCTAACCCCAGCCAACATCTCTTATACCTACAACGCGAGAGAGCCTGCTTTGCTCTATAAGTGCGTAACCATATCTGGATGTCATACTATGTCAAAAGAAAATTGCATGGTTCCGAATAAATGTGCGCCATTTCTTTTGCACCAAGCTATTTAATATATAAAAGAAGAGTAGGATTAGTTATGCAAGTCCGTCGTCATATCTAGACGTTATGCGACATTTAGGATCGACAAACATTTGCACCAACTTTGTGTTTTCTTGGCCATAATAAAGCTCACGGCACTTCTAACCAAATTCCTTAGAGGCAGCACCCGTCAAAATCCTCGAGTCCAAGCTAAAGATTTATTGGTGACGTACAGTGGCTGTGCATCATAAATGTTAAACGAACACGATGAACGGCTGCTATGCTACAAGAAAAAAAAAACTAAAAAAACAGCGTGAGAGCTCATTTTCGTAACTTTAACACATTCATGGAATATTTCTGTGACTCTCCGATATCAACTGGTCTCCGTGTAGGTGTTCACACATACATACATACATACATCTTGTAGCACAGACCTTTTCGTTGCTCATATGGGGCCTAGCACTGAGAATATATGAGAATTGTAGGGCAAATTGACTCAATGGAGATGCGGGCTCAAGGACATGCGGTTCCTGCCGCTCTAAAGTTTTACATAGAAAGTGGCAGAAATTTTTTTGTAATCTAAATGGTGGTTTTTGAAGGTCATACATCTAGTAAGCTCATATAAAATTTTAGTTTGCAAAGTTTGGCCAAAGATTTTGTTGTCACCCGCCTGTACTCATAATCCATTATGTCGTGAGAGGGTCAAGGAAAAAAGTCAATGCTAAGAACTACTTAACTATGACAGAAGCAATGAAAAGCAATCTAAACCGCAATCATCATGGTGCCTGGAAGACATGTGAAATTCATACTCAAGTGTTTCTAGCAGAACCGCATATCGGTGGTGACATGCAGAAAGAGACCAATCTCCGCATTTAAAATTTTCCATATTCTTATTCAATCTAATTATTCCAACTTCAATATACCCGCTCCACTTTTACCATAAAGCGGCAATGCAATGCACTTTCAGGGTTTTCTGTCTGGTAAAATAGTAAGTATTAGTTCACAGCTGCCATGGAGTGTGAGGAGTTCAAAGAAACAACGAGGTGATTGTGAAATGGTGAAAAACAGAATCTGGAATATTTTCTTTGAAAAATGTAAAGAGTGAAGGATGAGCAATGCTAGAAGTAATTCCATCAAAGTGCATCTTTGCACAACTTCTTCAGTCGACGGTAGATAAAAATTAGGCAATGCTCCCAGAACTATCAACTCCCAGAACTATTTGCACAAATAGGATAAGAGTACATGCTGAATAGTTAGAAGTATTTGTTGGATTGAGCTGCAGCACTTTCTGGCATTTCTTTCAGTTGTCTCATCTGAAACCTTGAACATTCTCGGATCTTGTCGCTGTTGCAGATTGTCAACGTCATGCTCAAAAGGATAGTCGCATAGACCGCGGAGTTCAAGGCCGTGTTGAAAATCATTCTATGGGCATACGCAACATGATACTGCGATTGTCACTCCTCATAGCGTTTCGTACGCATCTGATGTTGTCCAAATTGCTTTTGAAATTGTTACTGAAGAAACGACTCACTGGGATAAAATAGAGCGTTACCATCGTTGGATAGGGTAAGTTGTATTTGTGAAGTGCTATGGCTCTCTCCACGTTATATCTAGTTCCACGTTAAGAAAAAAAGGCAAATAACGATCTGCACCTTTAAAGATTCTCTGAATAACTGTCAGCGTCTCTGAATAACTGTTGTCTCACCAAATACAACCCAAAAAGAGAACATGTGCTCCCCAATCAACCGTTATTTCCGGTATGTGTTTTTGGTGTTATTGTTGCCGAAAATCCGCAAATAAATTTCTGGAATTGGACATAATCTCTGAATAATGAATGACGGCTCTCCCTTTAGTGTTTAATGGCTGAATAAATGTAATTAGCGGTTAGTGTTATCCACTTTCAGCAATTTGCTACTGAACTGGTGACCAGATTTGGTTGCGTCCCAGGTAGCATGAATGAGATCTGTCTACGATTTGGGCAAGTTACACAAGATGCGTTCGTGCGTCATCAGTGCGAGTATGCGATAAAAGATTTGCCCAAAGAAACTTCTCTCGCAGCCCAGAAGCAGCTGAAACGGTAGCGTTGTGGCGGTGGCTTTTTGCGAAATTCTCGCTTATCTTACACGTGGATTTCATAAAAAAATTTTCTGCACACATTCGGGGCTACTTGGTCGAGTGGTCTAAGTTCAGGCTTTAAGGCAGCAATTCCCTCCGGGTTCAAATCTCGCCCTCGCCCCTCTATTCGGGAGAGAGGAAGCCGCGACAGCCTGATCCAGAAAGATCCTATTTTACATCCTGTAATCAATGATGTCAAATAGTTCTAAAGAAAAAGCTGCGGCTTCCACGAGAAACCCACTCTCGAGGCCTACTGAGTGTGAAAACTATGCGAGGATCCTCGATGCTTCGAAAATGGCCCTATTGGTGCAAAGACCGGAAACGAGAAAGCGGGCGAGTTGTTAAAAATCGCAACGTAGTCACGAAGCTCATTGCGACTTTGGATGTCGGCACGTTGACGGGCCGCTCATGTGAACCGGTAGCAGCACTGGAGCGTTGTCGAGTCTGCAAGAGACAAGATGGACTGGTAACAAGTCAAAAACATACATAGGCCATGGCAGCGGTAGTACAAAAACAGAAATAGTGTGGACATAATCGTCTCCCAACGCTTTCGGGATCAAATAGCCGAGGTGCAGCGCTTCGATGACCGCCTCATGAAGTTTGAACAACGCCTTTACTTATTCTCGACGTGTGCATCACAGGCAAAAAAAAGGTGACTTAATAAAAGATCTGCTGGATGTTATCTGACGAGAAGGCAGCGGAAGTACCCCTGGAAGACACAGTAAATCTCGCAGGAGACCGAAACGTTCATGGAGGCGTAACAAAGGATGGACACATACGTCATGGAAGCTTTGCCTACGGGACACGAGATAAAGATGGTGTGCGCATTCTCGCCATCATGCACACAAAGTTCCGAAGGCGCTCCTCTTACCTCGTCTCTTCCTACGCTAGCAAGGTGAAGACTCAGATCGACTTCATCCTCATCGACATCATGATGAAAAGCCGAAGACCTTTTTTGATGCAGACTTCGATTGACGCTTGTTGTTTGACTTTCAATCAAGTTTTTTTGTAAGAAGTTTTGAGTCATTAAAAATTAATTTTGCAACCTAATACATTCCCTTGAAGTATAAAATTCAAGCTCCTAATGTAGATAGCTCAATAAAATGGAAAAAGGTGCCGTAGCAAAAGTAGTTCCGCATGGTACATAAAAATTGTTTAGTAAGGGTCAGTGGCGGAAGCAGGAAAGGCGGAGGGGGTGGGGAAATGGGGTATTCGTCGCTTTGAGGACCCAAATGCAAAGTGAAATTGATAAAAGTACTACTTCTAATCTGTATGTATAAAAGTGAAAGTTTGTATGTATGTGTGTATGTAATGAATAGAAAACGCGAAGGATGAACCGATCCGGACCAAATTTTGCATGCACATTCTTCGCGGGCCGGCGGAGGTCATAGGCTATTTTGCACCTGGGATTATCGATTGATTTATCAATTATTTCGGTTTTATTGATTTTTCGTTATTTTTGTCCAGGGGTCAGTGGGGACATGTCCTCTGGGGTTCCTCAATACGCTGAGTACGAATATGGCAACCATTTTGCACGAAATATCGATTTGTTGATTTTACCGATTTTTTTATTTTCGCTCGGGGACGGACAAGGACATGTCTACTGGAGTTTCTCAATGCGCTGAACACGCACATGACGACTATTTTGCACGAGATTTCTTTGATTTTTGGCTCTTCTCCTCAATGGAGCGGTGAAGAATGAATATGACAACCATTTTGTTCGAATGCATCGATTCAATATCACCGAATTAGCTTTGCTAACATTTCGCCCACAAGTCGATGGGGAAGGGTCACTCGGGCTTCGCAAACATGCTGATCACCAAAATTATGAAGATTTTAATGTTCTAATGAATTTATCGGTGATAATAATTGGCCTCAGCAGTGTGATGTTGCCAAGGTAGTAAAACACCCGAGCGAAGCCGGGTACAGCAGCTAGTAATAAATAATTAATAAGAAGTATTTGAAAAAATGTAATGGAAATGAACAAATAAAAATAAGCTCATACAGTATTTTCCAGGGAGCAACACGAGATAGTCATTGACCAACAAGACTTAGTAGGCGTTGCACAGATTCAGGGACTTAGTAGATACTACTAAACCTACAAAAAGTGCTGCTTACTGAAACAAGCGCGCCATTCTGCTGCAGCATGCTCGCTCGATAGTTATCTAACAACGTCAACCGAAACGTTTTATTCCAAGTAACTCAAGGAATCATCAACATCAATTAACGACTGCGAAGACTGTACAGGAAGGAAGAACAGTGAATGTATATGTATATGTGAAGTGCGCCTAGGGAGCATCAACTCTCCTCCAAAGTGGTATCCTTCAATTTTGAGAAACCGTCTTCTTTTTCAAAAAGAACTGTCATTAATGGTCAAAAAATGGCTAAAAAAACACTTTTTGACCAGATAGTTTTTTCTTCAACGATCAAGACGGTTTTTGAAAAACGAAGGATGCCAATTTGAGGGAAAGTTGATACTCTCTGGGCGCATTTCCCTGAGTTGACAGCGCATCAAATGACATCTTCGAACTAGAGAAATTTCCTTGAAAAGTAACAGACTTGGAGAAAAAACGCGCAATTCCGCGCCCTATGCCGAAGCATTGCGTAGGCAGAGAGCTCTAAACCCCAAAGTTTCCAGGCTTCTTAGTTTCTATGAGGCTTTTTATGTAGTTGAGACTGCATTCCAGCAGAACCTCTAATCGAAATCCTTTATAAGGCGCTTTGAAATTGATCTTGATGAAGATTTCCTATTTTGCGACCCGGCTTGATTGCTCGTGAACCTAAACCTGCATTTTTTTGGCCGTAATTCCTTCATTACCACCTACATAAACAGTTCACTCCTGCACATCATTTATATGTGTAATCTTTGATGTAGGCCATCATACCTAGTACTTCAGGTGAGCCAGTTTTCACTTCTTCTCTTCCGCCTTCTTCTCCTCTTTCATTTCCTCATCCTTCTTCTCCTCCTTCTTGTCACCCCTCTTCTCCTCGTCCTTCTTTTCCTCTTTGTTCTCTCCTTTGACTTTGTAAAGTCTATGTAGAAATGTTTTGTCCCTTCTGGTTCTCTTTTAGTCCAAGGCTAACGGAACGTTCCCAAACTTATTCTGACCTTGGTTTCTCTTGTGAGTAAAGGGCAATTTATAGTACATGCGTGCGTTTAACGCACGTGCGTCTATATGATGAAGGATGGGGCGGGTCGCATCTCTGACGCAGCTCAGTCGCACGCGTTGACGGTTGTCATTGAACATGCATTTGCCGTTCACTGTTCCTCATAGAAAATCTTTCGCAAATAGATGCGTGCGTCAGGCGCACGCACCATAGCTAAATTGCCCTATGGATGCAGTTTCAAAGCCGTAGTTGCAGACTTCCGCAGCTTGAATCATAAAAACTACTGTTGCTTCTGTTTAGGATTAAGCACCAGAATGACCGTAGAGTAGTGTGCGAACAACCCGACGAACAAGTACAAGCCGAACAAGCCCGAGTAACCACCTCGTGCTGCGCCCTGGAACTTCCCCCACCCTGCGTCCACCGCTGGATCAACGTGACATACGGAATCTTTTGTTATCCACATGAAACAGAAACGTTTGTGAAAAAGTGAGTCGAAAAAACCAAGATAGTATGAGTGAATAGGTTTCGAGAATACGCAGGGTAGTTGTAAATTCGCTAAATGAATACGTGGCTTGATTATGACCTATGCAGCTGGAGATTACTGACGGTATTGGGATCCTCCTCAAATGTGAGCAGTTTCAGGAAGAAAGAATGAATGAGAAAGTTTCTTCATTTGGAAGAGACAAAGAATGACACCCATTCAGAGATACAATAATGACACCTATTCAGAAATATATTCAGAAATATGTGACTTGCCGCTTTTTTTTTTGAGAATATACGTCACTTTGTTTTTGTGGTTTTACCAGCCTGATCGTCAAGCTAACGCCAGACTCTCGGGCTTTTTTGGTCTCGTTCTGCTCGCCTCGCATTCGTGTGTATGTTACCCTCCATTGAGCACTGGCATACCAATCTTGCAGGTGATGATCCATGCGTGACATTTTCTCCACTATTGAGAGCCTGCGCACCACTATCGTAGGTGTGGAACCATCCGTGACATCTTCCCCACTTTCCGACACCGGCCACCCTTATCACACCGTTGAACCCGACTCTAGGCGTTTCCCCATATTTGAACGCCGGCGCACCCTTAACCTACCCCTGGACCCAATTCCAGGCATTTCTCCATTCTCGGATGCCGGCGCACCCTCATCTTGTCGTTACACCAAATTCCAGGTGTTTCTCGCCGGCTCTCTCTTATCTTATCGTACGATCCAATTCCAGGCGTTGAACCACTTTCGAACAACGGCGCACCCCTATGACAATAGTGGACCCATCTCCACTTATGGCCGCCGGCGCATCACTCACACAGCCGTTCTGCGATCAGTGGCAACTCTTCCCCTAACTTGAGGCGCTGAACAAGATGTTGAGGTTCCTTCCATTTTTGATGGCTGGTTCTCGTGCACAGACTCACACAAACACATGAACTGGTTACACATGAACAAGATCTGGTTACAGGAGATGAGAGTTGAATCCTTCACGACTTCACTACCCGCCGTGCCGCCTGGCTCCCGCGAGGGGAAGAGCCGCCAACGCAACCCAAATCCGATTTCCACCCCAGGAAGGTCCTCGTTTGCTGCTTCTGGGATGCCAAAGGAATGCTGTACGAGCCGCTACCACAAGGCAGAACGGTCATCGGCACCATATACGCCAACTCCAGGAACTAGCTCACACCCTCCGAGAAAAGCGGCACAGAAAGACTTCAGTACACCTCCTCTATCACAACGCTCGATCTCACATTGCCATCGAGACGCAGTCCAAATTAGCCGAGCTGGTGGGCTTTCCTCTTAAGACTCTCCTTTCTAAGGAATCCTTCGCTAGATATGATGAGTTCAAAACGGCGGTTGCTAAGTTCTTCGACTCCCAGACTCCGCCTTTCCGGGAGAAGGGAATCAATTTCCTGCCCGAGAGGTGGAACATTGTCATAGCTAGCAACGGTGATATATTGCTGGTTGAGCATGTTGTTGAGTAAGGTTGCAATAAAAACAAAAGAGACGAAAACTTCGGACATTACTTCCTCGCTAACCTAATAGGTTGGTGCAAAAATAATGCGCGTTTTCATGCCTCTGATTCCGAACCTCATAACTCCTTTCAAAATCGATCTTTTTCAAAATGCTTAGAACTATTGTAATCCGCAAATCTCCAGCAATAAGATAGATGTTCTCCGACTACCGTGCATTTCTGATAGGACCTTCTAGCATCGACTAACTTCCAGAGGGCAGTTTTGGTATCACCTTAGTCTTCGAGAAAATTCTCCAGGAAGAAGTCGTCCAGGATCTCGGGGAAGTGGTGGTCGGTGAGCGAGAAGTTAGCTGATTATGATATAGGAGTCCGAGCTTCCTAGCTCAATTGCTCCAACCTGTGAAGAATCTGTCGTGCAGGGTGTGCCTGGACGGTGCCGTGTAGGAGTGAAGAATCTATTTTATTGAGCAATGCTGGGGCCACACAGTGAAGTTTCTAATTTATTTCATTTACGTCCTGAAACCACTTACCAGATTAGAAAGAACGAATGAGCTGCAGTGAGCATTTTTTGCAGCAGGTCACCACAAAGTCGCCGTGACCTTATTTTGGTGTTGCTTTGGTTTCTGGGAGTATTTCGGTGCACGTTCCTCGTCCAACTGTTGAGCAAGGCACCTTATTTTGTCGAAGAGGGTCTATACTTCATATTCAATCACTAAGCGACCGACTGTTTGGTCGCAATTTTTTCACTACAAAGGTGCGAAGCACACCTCTCAACGAGGATCAATGTGCTACACGTTCAGTATACGCGACATCGTTTCGTCGAGCTTTTTCATCCTCCCGTTTTCACTGAAGGGAGGGATGATCTGACAAAAATCACCGGCGAGCTTCTGCGAAACCGAATATGTTGTTTTGGATGGGTGCTCTTTGACAATTGTCATCAGTTGGGGGTCACAAACCCTAGGAAGACCTATGCGACATTCCTTACTTTCGAAGCAAGGCACACCAAGCCGAAAAATCCGGGAGTAGCTCGGCGGAATGCATTCGCCCACACTCCCTTCGCCAAAACTATGGTAGTATTCCGAGCGGTTCCTGCTGCGATGCCGGCGAGTTTTAGTTCGCTGAAGTGAGTTTGGCAAAAAACTTGTTTTGGCAACTTTCGTTCCACAAATAAAAATTCTTCAAAAACATGAACTTCGCTCAAAATGCATAAGATATTTGAAAACGCCATGAAATTTGCTACAAAACCATTTGCAATTTCTCAAACCGATAATAAGAAACACAGGAAGTTTTCTGCACCGAAGATGAAGCAACGAAAAACGCGCATTATTTTTGCACCAACCTAATACTATGAGTGAGTGCTGGAGCACTGGAGTTGCAGGCCTTCCCCGTCAGGTCGGGACTTCACGGATCGACACCGAATATGGAGTGAAAATGCGTCATCGTACTAACAATAAATGTGTATGGCAAGTTCACAAAACTTATGTGAACTAAGGAATTGTGTGCTCGGTAAAGCAATGCTGGCGCCTGATTATTACATGTTCTACCGTTTTCTTTCACAGACTGGCATCAGCTTGATAAATGTCCATTATCTGCGCATTACCAACTTGTGCCGTCTCAAACCACTGCAGTGAGTTGTACCTAGGAAAGAGTACATGAGCATTTCAATTTCGATAGCAGAATGGACAAGAACCAGTGGGAAAGCGCATTTAAAACCTCTGTATTTTTTCCACGGCAGATAATGAAGGACACGTGCCCAACAACAAAACTACTTCATACACGTAGACAATTTTTTATCGGGAATCATTGCATCTGTATGACAAGAATATGTTTGACGCAGCACGACCATCGTGACCACTAATTTCAAAGCTGCAGAGGACGGGAATTGCAGCATGTTTATCCCGCTGGATAAACTCAATAACGTGCATAGAACGACCACGTTCAACCGGAGCGACTAACTGCTCATTGATCCTACTATATTAAAAGATTTGGTCGCTAATCCCCGAAAACACTTCCGTTACTGCGCGTCGACTCTCAGCGCATTGTCGATACGATGTCGATCGATGTTGTGATGAGTACATCAAAAAAGGGGCCCCTGGCCTAAATTTCCACATTGTCCGCTTTTTTCGTCCTAGATCTTTATCTTCCTTGTTATAGGGTGACACCTCCCTAAGGACCGGCGCAGGTTTTAGGCTACTTTGCACCTGGGATTATTGATTAGTTTATCGATTATATCGATTTTATTGATTTTTCGCTATTTTTGCCCCAGGCGTGGCGAAGACATGTCTACTGGGGTATGTCAGTACGCTGAACACGAATATGACAACCGTTTGGTACGGCACTATCGATTTATCGATTTTATTGATTTTTCGCTTGTTTTGCCCCAGTGACGGTGAAGACATGGCTACTGGGGTATGTCAATACGCCGAACACGAATATGACAACCGTTTTGAACAGCACTATCGATTTATCGATTTTATTGATTTTCGCTTATTTTGTCCCAGTGACGGTGGAGACATGGTTACTGGGGTATGTCAATACGCCGAACACGAATATGACAACCGTTTTGTACAGCACTATCGATTTATCGATTTTACTGATTTTTCGCTAATTTTGCCCCGGGCGCGGCGAAGACATGTCTACTGGGGTATGTCAGTACGTTGAACACGAATATGACAACCGTTTCGTACGGCACTATCGATTTATCGATTTTATTGATTTTTCGCTATTTTTGCCAGAACCCGAGCAAGGCCGGGTACACAGTCTAGTAATAAAAATTCAAAAAATAATGGTGGAACTAAACAACTGGATTCAAAGAATCAAACAGATATAAGATTTTTTTAATCCAGCAAGCCATTCTCAGGGGTGAGGGGGCTCCCTGCAAATCCGATTTGGAGCCCAATAATCCTAATAATGTCGATTAACGTTACAACAAAATCCTAGCACATGGTTTTGTTTCCTGACATGGTTTTGAAACGAAGTGGTAGCGCTGTTCCCATCGGTTGGGGTTTTTCCTTGATTTTGACTGGGCCAGTGGTAAACATGCGCCGGTCTCAGGTAAAGAGGCACACGGGTCCATTGGTCGGGATTTTCCCGCCAGTGGTAAACAGTTGCTGGTCTCAGGTAAAGGGGCACACGGGTCCATTGGTCAGGACTTTCCCTTGGCTTCGTCTGGGCCAATGGTAAACAGGCGCCGATCTCAGGTAAAGGGGCACACGTGTCGCACCGGTGTCAGGTAAAGGGGCACACTTGTCCACTGCGCGGTATTTTCTCTTGGGTTTGACTGGGCTAGTGGTAGAGTAGCGCTGGTTTTAGGTAAAGGGGAGCACTGGTCCATTGGTCGGAACTTTTCCTTGACTCCAACTGGGCCAGTAGTGAATTGGCGAGGTCTGTTGGCCGGGATTTTCCCGTGAGTCCGGCTGGCTGGCTCAGTGATAAAGCGGCGTTGACTTCAGGCAAAAGGCAACACGTGTTCATTGGTCGTCAACAAAAAGAAGGTCGTGGTCTTCAAAAATTTCAATAAGTCAATTTTGGCATTTTGTGAGTCCTCGACAAGCTGTTTGCCACTGTTTAGTTTGAGTTTCTCAAAATCTAAGGACTAGTTCTACTCAGACAGGTGTTGAGACTGAATGAAGTGCTTAATTAGGTTTGTTTGCAGACACTCTACTCGAACTCTAATGCTAACACTGATAGAATGCGGTGAAACTTTGAGCCAAGGAACTCACGAGGTTACTATCTCGCTCAAAAGCCTAGACAGTAACTTGCGCACCCACCTAATGTGTCTCATCAACCCCGTGGACCACCTCTCTCACTAGAAACTCAAACAAAAGCCTGGACAATAAATTGCGCACCCACCCCATGTATCCCGCCAACCCCGTGGATTGCCTCCCTTCCAAGAAACTCAGGCAAAAGTCTAGAAAATAATTTGCCCACCCGCCTCATGTATCCCGCCAACCCCGTGGATTGCCTCCCTTCCAAGAAACTCAGGCAAAAGTCTAGAAAATAACTTGCGCACCCACCTCATGTATCTCGGCAACCCCGTAGATTACCCCCCTTTCCAGAAGCTTAGGCAAAAACCTGGACAGTAACTTGCTCACCCACCCAATGTTTCTCGCCAACCTCGTGGACCACCTCCACTACTAGAAACTCAGGCAAAAGTCTACAAAATAAGTTGCGAAACCTCATGTATCCCGCCAACCCCATGGACCACCTCCCTTTCCAGAAACTCAGGCAAAAGTCTAGAAAATAATTTGCCCACCCGCCTCATGTATCCCGCCAACCCCGTGGATTGCCTCCCTTCCAAGAAACTCAGGCAAAAGTCTAGAAAATAACTTGCGCACCCACCTCATGTGTCTCGGCAACCCCGTAGATTACCCCCCTTTCCAGAAGCTTAGGCAAAAACCTGGACAGTAACTTGCGCACCCACCCAATGTTTCTCGCCAACCCGTGGACCACCTCCACTACCAGAAACTCAGGCAAAAGTCTACAAAATAAGTTGCCCACCCACCTCATGTATCCCGCCAACCCCGTGCACCACCTCCCTTTCCAGAAACTCAGGCAAAAGCCTAGACAATAATTTACGCACCCACCCGATGTATCTCGCCAACCCCGTGGATTGCCTCCCTTCCAAGAAACTCAGACAAAAGTCTAGAAAGTAACTTGCGCACCCACCTCATGTATCCCGCCAAGCCCGTGGTTTACCTCCCTTTCCAGAAACTCAAACAAAAGCCTGGACAATAAATTGCGCACCCACCCAATGTTTCTCGCCAACCCCGTGGACCACCTCCACTACTAGAAATTCAGGCAAAAGTCTACAAAATAACTTACGCACCCACCTCATGTATCTCGTCAACCCTGTGGACAACCTCCCTTACTAGAAACTCAGGCAAAAGTCTAGAAAATAACTTGCGCACCCACCTCATGTATCCCCCCAACCCGTGGATTACATTCCGTTCCAGAAGCTCAGGCAAAAGCCTAAACACCGCACCCATCCCATGTATTCCGCCAACACCGTGGATCACCTCCCCAAGTATCCCACCAATCTCATGAAGCATCTTCGTTTCCTGAGCTTAAGCGAAAAATAACCAATAACTTATGCTCCTACTCATTTATCCCATCAACCCTGTTGATCATCTCCCTTCCCTAGGCCACGTGGATTTGAGTATTGATCTTTCTTAATCATCACTTAGAACTTTTTTGGTTTAGTATAAATGAGCCACGTCGGTGAATATCGGTGAGTAATGACAAAGAAGATTGGTGGAAATAGGCGGTCGTGATGCTTATTCTCTTTTCACAATAATTTTTTTTCAGTTTTTGTTCAAAACTTTGGGAAAGTATGAAGTTTGTAGAATAAGTTTGGTTTGAACTAGAAGGATGGGATAGTCACATACAGTGGTAATGCTGAGGGTGTGTTTGTATGATTGGCTTACTGAGTTATTGACCGAGTGGTTTGTACAGTACAAAAGCAGTTGTGTTCTGTATTTCACGCTGTCCTTGGTATGCTCGCTGCTCGCGAAAGACAGAGATAGAAACAACAAAACAAATTGATTCACGGATTCTGTGAGTTCTCTTCTCTCATTCGCTACGCTATGTGCTCTTTTTCGACTGAATAATGTTATATGTAGATATACATATACAGTTGTGAGATAGTGTAGCTCGAGTTGAGGGTGTGAATCTCACACAACCTGTTGGCGCGCACGAAAAACCACAACGGGTCAATACTGTCACACTACGGAAAGTAGCACAATAACGTGGCTTACGGGGCCACTAGTCTTACGTAAACATCAATTCTGCAGCTGCAGCAGATAGGAGTCGCTCGATAACATAAGAATAAAAAATGTTGCTTTCAATCCCATAGTTGCTTTCATCTGTATATATAAAAGTCAAAGTTTGTGTGTGTGTGTGTGTTGTGTGTGTGTGTGTGTGTTGTGTGTGTGTGTGTGTGTGTTGTATAGAAATCGCGGAGGGGCAAAGGCAAAGTCCTGACCAACGGACCCGTGTGCCCCTTTACCAGAGTCCAGCACCTGTTTACCACTGGCGGGAAAATTCTGACCAAAAGACCCGTGTGCCCCTTTACCAGAATCCAGCACCTGTTTACCACTGGCGGGAAAATT
The DNA here is from genome assembly GCA_037903475.1 of Ancylostoma caninum. Lineage (NCBI taxonomy): Eukaryota > Metazoa > Nematoda > Chromadorea > Rhabditida > Ancylostomatidae > Ancylostoma > Ancylostoma caninum. The sequence goes on from JBAJFG010000511.1 coordinate 99,842, forward strand.
CTGACCAACGGACCCGTGTTCCTCTACCTGAGACCAGCACCTGTTTACCACTGACGGGAAAATTCTGGCCAACGACCCATGTGCCCCTTTACCAGAGACCAGCACCTGTTTACCACTGGCGGGAAAATTCTGACCAACGGACCCGTGTGCCCCTTTACCTGAGACCAGCAACTGTTTAGCACTGGCGGGAAAATCCCGACCAATGGACCCGTGTGCCTCTTTACCTGAGACCGGCGCATGTTTACCACTGGCCCAGTCAAAATCAAGGAAAAACCCCAACGGATGGGAACAGCGCTACCACTTCGTTTCAAAACCATGTCAGGAAACAAAACCATGTGCTAGGATTTTGTTGTAACGTTAATCGACATTATTAGGATTATTGGGCTCCAAATCGGATTTGCAGGGAGCCCCTTCACCCCTGAGAATGGCTTGCTGGATTAAAAAAATCTTATATCTGTTTGATTCTTTGAATCCAGTTGTTTAGTTTCACCATTATTTTTTGAATTTTTATTACTAGACTGTGTACCCGGCTTTGCTCGGGTCCTGGCAAAAATAGCGAAAAATCAATAAAATCGATAAATCGATAGTGCCGTACGAAACGGTTGTCATATTCGTGTTCAGCGTATTGACATACCCCAGTAGCATGTCTTCGCCGCGCCCGGGGCAAAATTAGCGAAAAATCAGTAAAATCGATAAATCGATAGTGCTGTACAAAACGGTTGTCATATTCGTGTTCAGCGTATTGACATACCCCAATAGCCATGTCTTCACCGTCATTGGGGCAAAACAAGCGAAAAATCAATAAAATCGATAAATCGATAGTGCCGTACGAAACGGTTGTCATATTCGTCTTCAGCGTATTGACATACCCCAATAGCCATGTCTTCACCGTCACTGGGGCAAAACAAGCGAAAAATCAATAAAATCGATAAATCGATAGTGCCGTACGAAACGGTTGTCATATTCGTGTTCAGCGTACTGACATACCCCAGTAGACATGTCCTCGCCACGCCTGGGGCAAAAATAGCGAAAAATCAATAAAATCGATATAATCGATAAACTAATCAATAATCCCAGGTGCAAAGTAGCCTAAAACCTACGCCGGCCCTTAGGGAGGTGTCACCCTATAACAAGGAAGATAAAGATCTAGGAAGAAAAAAGCGGACAATGTGGAAATTTAGGCCAGGGGCCCCTTTTTTTAAAGTACTCATCACAACACTGCGTATCGACAATGCGCTGAGAGTCGACGCGCAGTAACGGAAGTGTTTTCGGGGATTAGCGACCAAATCTTTTAATATAGTAGATAAATGGCATAGTCACTCAGTAACGTAGTAGTACACATATCATTATACAGGCAGGGATGAGAGTCCTGTAGATCCCAGTGTCCTTCTGCAGCTTTGAAATTAGTGGTCACGATGGTCGTGCTGCGTCAAACATATTCTTGTCATACAGATGCAATGATTCCCGATAAAAAATTGTCTACGTGTATGAAGTAGTTTTGTTGTTGGGCACGTGTCCTTCATTATCTGCCGTGGAAAAAATACAGAGGTTTTAAATGCGCTGTCCCACTGGTTCTTGTCCATTCTGCTATCGAAATTGAAATGCTCATGTACTCTTTCCTAGGTACAACTCACTGCAGTGGTTTGAGACGGCACAAGTTGGTAATGCGCAGATAATGGACATTTATCAAGCTGATGCCAGTCTGTGAAAGAAAACGGTAGAACATGTAATAATCAGGCGCCAGCATTGCTTTACCGAGCACACAATTCCTTAGTTCACATAAGTTTTGTGAACTTGCCATACACATTTATTGTTAGTACGATGACGCATTTTCACTCCATATTCGGTGTCGATCCGTGAAGTCCCGACCTGACGGGGAAGGCCTGCAACTCCAGTGCTCCAGCACTCACTCATAGTATTAGGTTGGTGCAAAAATAATGCGCGTTTTTCGTTGCTTCATCTTCGGTGCAGAAAACTTCCTGTTTTTCTTATTATCTGCTTGAGAAATTGCACATGGTTTTGTAGCAAATTTCATGGCCTTTTCAAATATCTTATGCATTTTGAGCGAAGTTCATGTTTTTGGTAAATTTTTAGTTGTAGGACGGAAGGAGGCGAAACAAGTTTTTTGCCAAGCTCACTTCAGCGAGCTAAAACTCGCCGGCATCGCAGCAGGAACCGCTCGAAATACCACCGTAGTTTTGGCGAAGGGAGTGTGAGCGAATGCATCCCACCGAGCTGCTCCTGGATTTTTCGGCTTGGTGTGCCTTGCTTCGAAAGTAAGGAATGTCGCATAGGTCTTCCTGGGGTTTGTGACCCCCAACTGATGAAAATTATCAAACAACACCCATCCAAAACAACATATTTGGTTTCGCAGAACCTCGCCGGTGATTGTTGTCGGATCATCCCTCCCTTCAGTAAAAATGGGAGGATGAAAAAGCTCGACGAAACGATGTCGCGTATACTGAACGTGTAGTACATTGATCCTCATTGAGAGGTCTGCTTCGCGCATCTGTAGTGGAAGAATTGCGACCAAACAGTCAGTCGCTTAGTAATTAAATATGAAATATAGACCCTTTTCGGCAAAATGAAGCGCCTTGACCAACAGCTGGATGAGAAAGATGCACTGAAACACACCCAGAAGCCAAAGCAACACCAAAATAAGGCCACGGCGAATTTGTGGTGACCTGCTGCAAAAATTGCTCACTGTAGCTCATTCATTTTTCCTAATCTGGTACTACTTAGTACTTTCAAGACGTAAATGGAATAAATTAGAAACTTCACTGTGTGACCTCGGCGTTGCTCAATAAAATGGATTCTTCACTCCTACACGGCACCGTCCAGGCACACCCTGCACGACAGATACTTCACAGGTTGGAGCAATTGAGCTAGGAAGCTCGGACTCCTATATCATAATCAGCAAACTTCTCGCTCACTGACTACCACTTCCCCGAGATCCTGGACGACTTCTTCCTGGAGAATTTTCTCGAAGACTAAGGTGATACCTAAACTGCCCTCCGGAAGTTAGTCAATTCTAGAAGGTCCTATCAGAAATGCACAGTAGTCGGAGAACATCTGTCTTATTGCTGGAAATTTGCGGATTACAATAGTTCTAAGTCTTTTGAAAAAGATCGATTTTGAAAGGAGTTATGAGGTTCGGAATCAAAGGCATGAAAACGCGCATTATTTTTGCACCAACCTA